>CM054141.1:3079258-3111758 GCA_028751875.1 Rapana venosa
CTTTTAACTGAGATCTTTGGGTGACACTTGTCAAGGACTTGTGTTCAGTGCAGTGTAGGCTTTTAACTGAGATCTTTGGGTGACACTTGTCCAAGACTATGTGTTCAGTGCAGTGTAGGCTTTTAACTTAGATCTATGGTGACACTTGTCAAGGACTTGTGTTCAGTGCATGTAGGCTTTAACTGAGATCTTTGGGTGACACTTGTCAAGGACTTGTGTTCAGTGCAGTGTGGGCTTTTAACTGAGATCTTGGGTGACACTTGTCAAGGACTTTGTTCAGTGCAGTGTAGGCTATTAACTGAGATCTTTGGTGACACTTGTCAAGACTTGTGTTCAGTGCAGTGTAGGCTTTTAAACTGAGATCTTTGGGTGACACTTGTCAAGGACTTGTGTTCAGTGCAGTGTAGGCTTTTAACTGAGATCTTTGGGTGACACTTGTCAAGGACTTGTGTTCAGTGCAGTGTAGGCTTTTAACTGAGATCTTTGGGTGACACTTGTCAAGGACTTGTGTTCAGTGCAGTGTAGGCTTTAACTGAGATCTTTGGGTGACACTTGTCAAGGACTTGTGTTCAGTGCAGTGTAGGCTTTTAACTGAGATCTTTGGGTGACACTTGTCAAGGACTTGTGTTCAGTGCAGTGTAGGCTTTTAACTGAGATCTTTGGGTGACACTTGTCAAGGACTTGTGTTCAGTGCAGTGTAGGCTTTTAACTGAGATCTTTGGGTGACACTTGTCAAGGACTTGTGTTCAGTGCAGTGTAGGCTTTTAACTGAGATCTTTGGGTGACACTTGTCAAGGACTTGTGTTCAGTGCAGTGTAGGCTTTTAACTGAGATCTTTGGGTGACACTTGTCAAGGACTTGTGTTCAGTGCAGTGTAGGCTTTTAACTGAGATCTTTGGGTGACACTTGTCAAGGACTTGTGTTCAGTGCAGTGTAGGCTTTTAACTGAGATCTTTTGGGTGACACTTGTCAAGGACTTGTGTTCAGTGCAGTGTAGGCTTTTAACTGAGATCTTTGGGTGACAACTTGTCAAGGACTTGTGTTCAGTGCAGTGTAGGCTTTTAACTGAGATCTTTGGGTGACACTTGTCAAGGACTTGTGTTCAGTGCAGTGTAGGCTTTTAACTGAGATCTTTGGGTGACACTTGTCAAGGACTTGTGTTCAGTGCAGTGTAGGCTTTTAACTGAGATCTTTGGGTGACACTTGTCAAGGACTTGTGTTCAGTGCAGTGTAGGCTTTTAACTGAGATCTTTGGGTGACACTTGTCAAGGACTTGTGTTCAGTGCAGTGTAGGCAGTAGACAGCTCAGTGGTCAGAACATCAGACTCTTGACTGCAGGATTCAGAAGGCTCGAGTTTGAGTCTTCCATGGAGCCACCTGTTTGGGGATATTCATTTTCTTCCCAGAAGTTAACACTGGTTCTGATCCATTCTAGTACACGTACCTCCGATAGGTCTATAACCCGAGGCCCAGCATGCAAACACACACACACACCACACACACACACACACACACACACACACACACACATAACATCTTCAAATGTTAAAAGTATATAAACATCCATCTGTTTGTCCAAGAATAGGCCAGCCATGGCTGACATGACAATTACCCGGCCTCTATGCTTCCAAGTATGAATGAAGACGTTAAGTGTTGGGACAGTACAATACCCCCTCCTCACACACACACACACAAACACACACACACACATACACACGCACGCACATACACACACACCACACACACACACACACACACACACACACACACGCAAGACCTACTGCACATGTATGTGTAGTGCGCATGTTGAAAACTCCAGTGTTGTGGTAGAGTGGGCAGTTATGGTCTGTGATAATGGTAGCACAAATATATATCTGATGTGGAATCTGTGTGGTATGTGTATAACATCCCCCGTGAAGACTGCAGGCATACTGTATGTCATGTTAACCTTTGGAAGACGGATCGGTTATCAAGAAAATGAATCGTAGTTGATAATGTGAGTGTTGGTCCAATGTCTGTGTGCAGTGGCGGATTTGAAGACCAAATATATTTCATGGTTTATGGTTGGCTCTGTGGCTATCACTGTTGATTCAGTGTGTGTGTGCGTGTGTGCGTGCGTGCGTGTTTGTGTTGCAGAGGCTGAGTTTGAGTCTGAAGCAGAGCGTGCAGTGTATGTTTGGCTCCGTGGCTCAGCTGGTCTCCCCCAAGTAGTCTCCCCTTCTCTTCACTTCCTGTCATACGTCATCCTCAACATGGCGGGTGGACTGGAGAAGGCGGAGTGTTGCACACGTTCATCGAACTTTGGTCACAGCTAATCAGCTCTCATAATAAGCACAGCATATCTCTGTGTCTTTCTTTTGCTGTTTTTTTTTCTTTCTTCGTCGTTACATGTTAGGAAGTTAGCCACATATTTGAACTGTGTAGAGGTTTACCACTGTGCACACAAACTGCCATGCAAAATGCTGTGATTTTTTTGTTTTTTCGTTATTCGTAGATATATCTGCTTGGTTTGTATAGTCTGCTGAACGCAGTGCATTGTTAGAACTTTTCGTTTTATGGTGGCCACTTTTTTTTTGGCACTGACATTGCTGTGTGATTATTGCTGTGATGTCTTTGATTTTTGATACAGTGTATTCAGGTGGCCAGGCCATTTGCCATTGTATGGTTTACATTAACTAACTGCACAACTTGTGTCAGATGTCTTTTACACACGCGCGTGCGTGCATACACACACACACACACACACACACACACACAGAGGGACGGGATAGCCTAGTGGTTAGAACATTGTGCTCGCAATCTGACGACGCGGGTTCGATTCCCGTTCAAGGGGATATTTTCCTCTGGAGTTAACATCAGTACAGACTCCACTCTCCCCAAAAGTCCTTCGGATGAGACTATAAACCGAGGTCCCGTGTACGAACGCACGCAGAACATCTTGCGCACACGTTAAATCCTGTTCCGCTTTTCGTAAGAGTAGGCCATTGTGTGCCGGTGGGAACAGATGACAATTTACTTCCAAGTCATTCTGTCAGGTTTTACCGCACCACAGCCTAACTCAGAAGAAAGTTGCCTCAGACAGCCAGCAAGAGAAAGACTTTAAAATGCCATGTACACCCTGTTATATTGGTTCAGTTGCAGGACTACTAATTCCAACTGACCAATGAATACATTTGGAAACTGGTAGGTAAAGGTAAAGGAGTCCCATAACCTATAAGGTCGTAGGGGAGCGAGGCGTCAGAGACCTCACTTCTCTAGGGCCAGCATATTGAGGGCGGCGCCCATCTCCTCTCCCTCGCTGCTTTACCTTCCCTGACCCTAAAGAGGGCAGGTACCCATTTACAGCTGGGTGAACTGGGGGAACTGTACTGAAGCCAAGGCACGCAAACGGTCACCCATCCAACTGGTAACCACGCTCGACGCTGCTTAACTTGGCTGGGGGAAAGCGAGTGCTCTGACCACTGAGCTATCCCATCCCCTGGAAACTGAGACTAGCAAATTCTGACCACACATCCAAATCAGCAGACAAACAAATTTATTCACAAGTTAAGATTAACCAATGTTCTGACTACAAGACAAAATCTGCTGATTCAGTAGAGAAAGGGGGGGGGGGGTAATAGAGAGGGGGAAGGGGGGATGCTATTCAACAAGACAGACGCCCCACAAACCTGTTGAATAAGACCAGCTGTAGCAAGCTCTGAGGTGTTTATCACATGACTGTTCCACTGGACACTCAAGGTTACAACAATGCCTCAGGCCATGAATAGGGAGGGCTCCACTGACAGTGAGGACACTTAGCTACACAAAGTGAGAGAAGGTGTGACAGTAGGCAGGCCTCAATCCATTGCCAGGTCTCCCAGCCCACAGAGACATGCTGGACACCAAAGCTGAGAGAAGGAGTGACACTACACAGACTTCAATTGGTTTCTTTAGAGAAAGCCTGAAGTGGATTACTAGAAATTCCAAACCACAACCATGGGTATACAAACTGAGAAGTTTGTCCAAACAGCACACTGTAACATAGATTGACAAAGAAACCTTAACTCTTACAGAACTGCTAACCTCAGCAAATCATGAAGTCTAACCAGGTTGAACAATTCTTTCCTAAAAACAAAGGGGGGGGGGGGGGGGATGAGGGGGAGGTCAAACGTTATAGTGCACAAAGTGCACACTATAACAAATAAAATTTTACAAAATAAACACACACACACACACGCACACACACAGGTCAATTGTCATTGTATGGTTTATATTAATTGCTCAACTTGTGTCAGTTGTCTTTCTCTCTCACACACGCACGCACACGCACACACACACACACACACACACACTCACTCACTCACGTACGTACGTACGTACGTTTTATTGTCGTTGTTGAAGTGGCTCTTGATAATGTTGTTCTTAGATAGAGGGCTTGATATAAAAAAAATTAAGCATATGCATTGCATATACCATGTGCCATCTAGAAATAAGACTTTGACACACAACACAACACAACACAACACACACACACACACACACACACACACACACACACACACACACCCCTACACACACACACAAACACACACACACACACACACACACACACACACACACACAACACACACACAAGTTTTAAATATTGCTACGAATTTGGCAAAGACTCGCGACAGATTTCAATGTATGAAAATCAGTTGAGCAACCAATGTGCATACACTTAAAGCCCATCGTGCATTTAAAGAAAAGCATGTTTCCAGAACATATCTACACATACTTTAAGTTCTCTGAGGAAATGTTGGGTTTTTTTATTGTTGGTTGTTGTTGTTGAGAGGTTGTTGTTGGGGGGGGGGGGGGGTAAGTGTTGTTGGAGTTGTTTTTGCTTGTTTGGGGGATGCCTGATGGAATACTTTCATTCTCCATGATAAAAGTCACTTTCACTGTGACCTCTCCTCAAACTCCTTAAAGAGTCATGGGGACACTGCAGTGATTTTTCAGGCAGTGTGAAAACTCCTTAAAGAGTCATGGGGACACTGCAGTGATTTTTTCAGGCAGTGTGAAAACTCCTTAAAGAGTCATGGGGACACTGCAGTGATTTTTCAGGCAGTGTGAAAACTCCTTAAAGAGTCATGGGGACACTGCAGTGATTTTTCAGCCAAGAATTCGTGGGCAAATTGAAGCTGTTGCAGCCCATCTCTCTCCAAGTCAAAACCCCAGCTAAATAGCTTTGGAAATGCCTTGTGCAAGCTTTAATTCACTCACATGCAATTTTGGTTCCTTTGTTTTTTTATTTGGGGGTCTGGTATTGACAGGGAGTTTGTGGGATGTTTTATTGTGTGTTGTACCGTTTTATTTGGGTTTGTTGTTGTTTTGGGGTTTTGTTGTTGTTGGGTGATTGTTTTTTTTTTTGGGGGGTGTATTTGTGCTGCTGGATGTATTGTGGATGTAGGTCTCTCAGAAGAGGCAGGCATGAGGCAGGGAATGTCTCCTGTATTTTGAGGAGGATTTGCAGCCCTGGACAAAATAGAAGACATCCTTCCCACCTTCCCCACTAATAACTATGAATATAGAAAATGCTGTCAGGGCCTTTTTTCTTCTCTATCTCTTTCCTTTCACAGAAACGTAAGAAAACGTTCATAAGGAAAAATGTTTTGAGATGTTGGAGGGGGATGGGGAAGTGGGGTTTTCTTTCTTCATGTTTTTTTTGTTTTGGGGAGTGGTTGTGAGTTTTCTTTAAAAGGGGGTGGCTGTGTTGTGTGTAATTTTTTTTCTGGGTGGTGGGAGTGGTGTAAGCAGTAAGGAAATATGAAGCTGCTTCAAACATACAAAGCTCTTTCCAGAAAAAAATTACTTCCCTTGTATTACAGATACAGTTGTGTAGACTGTTCGTTGTGCGTGTGTGGTGTCTTTACCTACATCCTAGTGCAGCTGTTCTGTTCTGTTCTGACACCTCTTGTGATATGTCGCAGGCTTGTTGTTTATACTTTTGCTGCTTGGTTTGATATGTGTTTCCATCCAAAATATGACTTGCTCATGTTTGTGATATGATACAGAATGTGTGGTTCCATTGTCGATCCTGTCAGCATTTGCAGTGTAGTTCTTTTATTTTTACAAACTTGTGATAATTTTATTTGTGTGATTTCTGTGATTGTTTGGCCTGTTTTAAACTGTGGTTAGTTTTATTTCAGATTATATGGTTTGCATGATAAAGGCAAACAGTAATAAAGCAACCTTTAGTTGTGGCTCACAACATTACTGTACGGTAACCCTTCCAGCTTATTTATCAGAGGTCTATTTTTTCTTTAGCAATATTGACACTTTCTTTTCTTATCCCCTATGAAGAAGGTAGGGCCTTTCATAAGATACTTTCATCACCTGAAAATTTAGTGTCAGAAATTTCCTCTTCTTGGTCTTACTTTTTTTCTTCTGAATTGTTTTCCCTCCTGACTCAAGTATTATGAAACTTAGAAGTGAGACCAGTGTGATGTTTGGGGATCAGTTTGTATGGAATTTGGCTGGAGGGGACCAGAAGACCATGTCTTTTTTCCAGTGTGAATGTGAGGGGGTTTACACTGTTTGAGTTTACTCGATATGTTTTATAACGTTTTCTTTGATGTCATATGTGATATTTTTAGTATCATGTTTTGATTATGAGCTGTATCTTTCGCTTACTCAGTGTATTGTTTTAGCTCTTTTGCTTATGCAATACCTAGTGTGTTTTCCGATGTAAAAATTTGGTGAAATTGTAGATATTTTTTAAATCATTTTTTTGAAAGAATCAAAATCCTTTTTACCGTTACTTACTTTTCTTTCGTGGCAGTGCTACTTATTGTCAACAGTATCATGACTGTTCAGTATTAGTTTAGTTATGTGTGTGCGTGGATATATTTTTATTTGTTGATGTGATCTCCAGGACATTTAGTTGCTTCTCATGATACTCCTGATGCAGTTTTCTTCCATTTTTGATGGTTGTTGATGTGATTGAATTGAAAAGCATTGGGGTATTTTTCAGTGCAATATACTTCCAGTTTTTATTGTGATTAATTTTTCTTCCTTTTATACATTTTTCCCTGTTTTTATTTCTTTCTACATTTTTTTTCAAAAAATAACAATGGTTGTCTCAAGATAGTAGTTTTGTCTCTTTTTCTGTTGTTGTCTTTTGTTTCTTGTCTTTTTTTTTTGGGGGGGGGGGGGACGGGTGCCTTTATTTCTTTTGTTTTGGGGGGATGGGGGATTTGTTTGTTGGAGGGACATATTTGTTTTTGTTGGTGATGCTGCAGTAGTACTTGTCATCAGCATTATAATCAGATATGTTGGTTTTAGTTTCCATGCTGTATCAGGGAATTTCCACTGACAGTTCTGAGGTTCTCGTTAGTGAAGAAGCAAATCATGATTGTTCCCTTTTTTTCAGTTGGGCTGGTTAGTGGGGGGTGTTTTGGGGTGGGTTTTTTGGCCAGAGTAAGTTTTTTTTGTTTTTTTTTTAAGATTTTGTTTTGAATGTGATTTTTCCACATTTATTTCCAAGAAGAGATTTCTAGCAGTCCTCAAGGAGACATGACTCAGACAAGATAAGGGACAGGGGACTGTACATGTTCTGTAGCTGAAACAGTGTAGGGAAAGGCTGTTGTTACTCAGACAAGATCGGGACAGGGGACTGCACATGTTCTGTAGCTGAAACAGTGTAGGGAGAGGCTGTTGTTACTCAGACAAGATCGGGACAGGGGACTGCACATGTTCTGTAGCTGAAACAGTGTAGGGAGAGGCTGTTGTTACTCAGACAAGATCGGGACAGGGGACTGCACATGTTCTGTAGCTGAAACAGTGTAGGGAAAGGCTGTTGTTACTCAGACAAGATCGGGACAGGGGACTGCACATGTTCTGTCGCTGAAACAGTGTAGGGAAAGGCTGTTACTCAGACAAGATAACGGACAGGGGACTACACATGTTCTGTAGCTGAAACAGTGTAGGGAAAAGCTGTTACTCAGACAAGATGGGGGACAGGGGACTGTACATGTGTAGCTGAAACAGTGTAGGGAAAGGCTGTTAGACAAGATAACGGACAGGGGACTGCACATGTTCTGTCGCTGAAACAGTGTAGGGAAAGGCTGTTACTCAGACAAGATAACGGACAGGGGACTACACATGTTCTGTAGCTGAAACAGTGTAGGGAAAAGCTGTTACTCAGACAAGATGGGGGACAGGGGACTGTACATGTGTAGCTGAAACAGTGTAGGGAAAGGCTGTTTATCTGCTTTGGCCCGGACCACACCACTGTCTGGGCTTGTGTGAGAAGACCCTCTTTAACGTGAGATGAAAGCTCCTCACAACTTGTTGCTCGGATTTTTCCCCTCAGCTAGAGCTGCAAGGTTCTCCAGTGGCGAGATTCTGCGTATGTGACCGCTTTACCCACCATTGATGTAGCCGCATTCTGACTTCAGGATGACAAGTATTTCAATTCTGCCCTGTTTTGAGAATGCGATTCAGTCAGAATGTACAGCAAAAACCTGGCCTGGCTGTCGGTGTCAAAAAAATACAGGGAAAGTCTCCTGGAGTCTTCCATCAAGGGACACTACCGCCCCTTCTTTCAGGTCTGGGTTTGCTCCCTGTGATTCAACCAGCCTTTGATTTCTCATCCAGATTTCAGATTCATAGTACAATAGTCAGACCTGAATCACTGAATGGTCTTTATCTTCGAATTTTGTTCCCCTTTTGGTGGTATCTTGGGGTGAGATGTCTTTTTCTTTTTTTTCCAAATAATCACATAGTTGGTTAAAAAAAAATAAAGGGTGGGTTTTGTTTGGTTTGGGTTTCTTTTGTATTGTCCTTGATTAGGTATACACTTTCAAAAATTTCATTTCAGAGGTGCTACTTAATATTTCCTTCTCAAGATGTTTATTTTTAAATGACTGTGACATTATTAGCGTTGATTTGGTTGTATTTTTACTATTGTTGCATTGAAATCTCATTTTTATTCATTTGAAGTTGTGCAATATTTCCTGTGTGTGCAATATGTATGCATAATACTGTGCTTTCATATTCATATGATCCCTGTATGGCTTATGAATTCCCTGAGTTCACAGTCCTTTGGGTGTTCTTTGTGTTCCTTGATTCCACACTGTTTCTCCAAAAGTAGCAGTTGATTATTTCTGCAACCATGTTTGTTCTGGACGGGCACGGAAATCACTAGTTTCCCCCCCCCCCACCCCAGTCACCTCCCCCCCCCCCCCCTCCCGGATGCCAGGGGCTCTTTCACTGTAAATAGCATCACCACCTTCTGAAAATTATCTGCTAGAAAAGAGGCTTTTTTAATCTCATTTTTTCCCTTTATTTTTCTCTATCTTTCTGTCTTCGCACTCTTGCTTAGTTTCTGCCTTTTCAGTCCATTCTCCTGCCGTTTTTCAGGAAAATCTCATTGCATTTCTCTTAACATGTTTTGACATTTTGCCTGACGATAGTTGCTATCTGAGCGTTCCACGAAGACCAAAGAAATGTGGTCGCCTTTACTAAAAGGAGCCAGTGGCTAATGGAAATACTCTCACAAACCTCGAGTGCTAGCTGAAGGAAGCAGGAGTGAACGACATTCAGTCAACGTCAAAAACCTTGGCCTGCAAGGCTTTTCGTCAATACGGAAAAGGGGAAGGAATCAATCTCTAGTCTGAAAGTTGCATCACAATATCAAAATAACCATGTTTTGCTTTTATTTACTAAAACACAAAAGGTACGGTACTATAAAGTTATTTACTGTACCTCTTGATCGGAAAAATAATGTATGGAAGCATAGTGCTGGATGTGAATATTCTTAATGATTTACATTTTGTAACCTTTTGCAGAGGAAAGTGAAGGTTTGCTATGCTACAGACATGAATAGTGAGTGTTGTGAGGGGGACAAGAAATGACAGAATCATGTATGTAACCTAGCTACTGACCATAGTGTGTTGAATTGGTCAACACTGTTTTCTCTTCCCTCAATCCACTCCTTCCCTGCACCTCTCCTTCAGAGAGGAAACGGGATTGCTGGGGGAAACGAAAAAGGAGGGAGGGGGTGCAACCAAAGTATTTTGCCATGCAACTTTTTTGTGGTATGTTAAGAGTGTAACCGTTTGCTTTTCAAAATGAATGGCTCATTTGCATCCGTCTTAAGATTTTGCTTTTCTGCCTTCCTCTGTTCAATTTCAAGCATCTTTAAACTTGATTTGCATCAGCCATTAAAACACAGACTTCATTTGAACAGGCATGTTGCACTTATCAGGTTATGGTGTCTCCTTTTCAGTGGATAAGCAGCTTACAGCAACAGCACTGTTTTTGGTCTGAATAAGAAAGAGCCAGTTTCTCTGAGAGGGTGGCTGTTGTGCAGGGCGGCTGCTGAAAGGACAGCGCAGTGTGCAGACTGTAGCTTGACATCGGGGGCACTGTGACTGGAGCATCACACCACCAGTACCAGGCGTCAAGAAGCATCCACATCAGAGGAAAAGCACACGCTTGTTCAGGGATATTGTCGTTCTGGATTTTTCAGCCCCAGGATTTTGGATCACACTATTTTGTGCCGTGCAATGTTGACAACAGGCTGAAGTTGGTCAGAAGCTGATTTCAGTAATGAACTATTTCCATGGAATCATCACTGGCCCCTGAAGTGACTCACTTCTGATTCCTGCAGTGAACTCTTTCCATGGAATCATCACTGGCCCCTGAAGTGACTCACTTCTGATTCCTGCAGTTGCCAGTGATCACCAACTCCTCGCTGTTTTCATCAATAGGTCCATGTAATGCCGTCAATGTCTCTATTTCTGATCGCTTATTGTTCAGTCATCATGGAACTTGTGTTTTGGTCTTAATATCATTCAGATTGTTTTTGTTGCTTTCTGATGATTGATTGTTCAAAGATGCAGTATTTTATACATATAATGTGTGGTACTGATGCGTTCTTTCCTGTGTATAAGTGTGCAATGTGTGTTGATAATGTGGGGTTGTTGTTTTTTCTTATGTAGGTCTACCATTAGTACAATTTTTCTTCATAGCAGTCTTGCATTACGCATCTACCGTGGCTGTAATTATAGATTTTGCAATGTATTTTTTCATTGGGGTGAGGATAGGTGTTTGGGGGAGGGGGTGTTCGTTTCTCAGCAAGAGCTCCGAGGTGAGAATTTCGTATGTGACCGTTTTTTGCCCACCATTTAGGTAGCCGCATTCCGCCTTTGAGGAAGACGTAGGTTTCAAAAGGGATAAGCCTGGAAGTGATCAGCTCTTTGCTTCAATGTCCCTTCTATATTTTCCTTGCTACCAGTTCCCTAGAGTGTGATATCACACCTGTGTGCTGTGACTCCCAAACCCCTCAGCCAGATCGCCACTCCCAGGCTTTTCGGTCACACGGACACATGGCCAGCCCACACTCTGTAGGAACCATGGATGTTAGCTGCCATGAGGCTACCAAGTGGAAGAAGCCCTGCACTGCCGCAAGGATATTTGTCTGGTGTTCAGTGGATTTTGCTCTGCTGATGCAGTGCTTTGAGAAAGACGCTTGCATTGATCATGCTGGTGATGACGACGATAGCCAAAGTCAGGGAAATAAGGTGAGCCAGAGAACTACTGTCAGTGATAACTGTGCCATGCACAGGTCACAGAAGCTGATAAAACGTGATTTTGCTTTTTGTTTGCTTGGGGCAGGAGAGGAGGGGTTTGACGCTTTTAAAAATGGGTATGTGATATGTTTTGTACATGCCAAGGGCTTTGAAGAGAACTGGGGATGTAAGTTTTTGATGACTGTTCAGGACACGACTGTGTAATGTAAAATGTGCTGTCCCACACATCGTGGCTCTATAAAGATGTTTCCTTTTTTGATACTAAAAAAAGCTGAATTTTTGCAATAGTGAAAAAGATCTGACGTTACAGTTTTCCCAATATAGCAGTGGTCAGTGTTTGTGACTGACATGACCAGTGTCAGGACAGTGTGGACAGTAGATTGAGCTTGGTGGCCTGCATGGTTGATAGGACAGTGACAGTATAACACAGGTGACAGCATATATTGTTAATGTCATCACTTATGGCGACAGTATAACATTGTTAATGTGACAGTGACACTGTTGTCTCTCTCAGTCTGGTCTGTGACAAAGGACTTAAGATTACAGTGACATGCTGCGATGTTTGACTTACAAGTGATACTTGCTGGCATGACAGTAAAATGTGACATGATGATGTTGACAGTGACACATACAAAACATACCTGTTGTCAAAGGTAGACAAGTAACACTCATGACCAACATGTAAAAGCTAATGACATTCTGTTGACGAAGATAAGGACACATACACACAACAGTGGTGTGAATCATACACGTTAGCCGTATGTAGATGCGGCACGACTGACATGTTGTGACACAAACATAACATTACTGACATATAACACAGAAAAATATGACATGCTGTGATACAGGTATGTGATGTGTACTGATATATGGTAAATTCCAAGGTGGCACAGCAGACGTGTTACACAAACTGACATGTTGCAACAGACAAAAACACACAGTGACAGAACAGTTCTCTAGTACTGTTGTGCCCCCACCCCCACAGCATACAGCAGATTGAATGTGTTGTGTTCCAAGTGATGAGTACTGTTATGAAAGACTGGTCTACGTGGGTTCCTCCTCTTGTGAAGTTGTTGTACGATTTGACAGGAGCATCGATCTATACGGTGATCCCTTTGTTTTCACCAGGACAATGATGCAGGGTCCTCTGAGATCAGTGCACTGGTCCACCATTGCTGTTGGAGAAGACGACCTTCTCAGTCAGACCTGATTACAAGAGGGGGAGACTGCAGGAATTTCTTTTCACTACTTTCATTAGATGGTAATGACTACGTAAAGGAGTCTTGTTGTTCAACCATTTTCTTTTTCCTTCCTCGGCTACAGCTCTGAACATCACCAATAGTGAGATTTCGCGTATACGACCGTTTTTGCTCTGCATTAAGGTAGCTGCATTCCGACTTCATGGGTGTTAAATAAATGACAGTGTTTGATTTTTCTTCCACGGTAGAGTAGTTCTCTGCAGTGCTGTGATCATTGTCAGCAACTGTCAGTCAGTTCCACTTTTCACTGCCAAAAGGATGGAAGACCGAGATGACGGCTGCTGAGAATGACCAGGTCACTGCAGCTAGAAGCGCTCTTCAGCCAGTAAGGAAGGGTTTGGCTTTTTGTGTTTTTGTCATTTGAAAGAAAATGTTTACAGTCAGTTTTTGCCTCTATGGGTTTCATCATTTTCTAAACTGAACATACTGTGGCTTTGTGAAAAGGCCTTGTCTCGTTTATTTTACCGCTTTGTTTGCTTCAGCCTGGGTGAATCTTCGTTCTTGTGTTTTGTCTAGAAAGCAGCGAAAGTTTAGATCCGAGTCTTAACTGACGTGGCATTTTTGATATTCCAGTTTGTTTCTGTGATTGTCAAGTAGTTTACCTGTCACCGAACGGTGTCATGAACTAGGGTGTACAGCGTGTCATTGCTTTCTCTTTGTTTAGACAATGTGTGTGGACAACTCTCGTAGTCTGCTGTTGGCAGTCACAGCTCTTGTCCTGAGAACATCAATGAATGTTCCATTGCATCGAACGATTCACCTTGCTGTTCGTGCTTTTGGTGTGAGAGTGAATGGAGGGATGTGAAAAGCTGTGAATGATACGCGTGAAAAGTCGGGGGATGACAGATTTACCAACTCCCTTTCTGTTCAATATCAACGATTATCACTTTGACACCACCACACTCGTACCAGTATAGTTCTTTAAAACTACCTTGAATGTAGAGACAGAATCAATGACAGCTTACGAAAGTTTATCACTTTCATACCACTACATTCATACAGTGTAGTTCTTTAAAACTACCTTGAATGTAGAGACAGAAAAATCAAAGAATCAATGACAGCTTACTAAAGTTTATCACTTTCATACCACTACATTCATACCAGTGTAGTTCTTTAAAACTACCTTGAATGAAGAGACAACAAGCTTAAAGAATCAATGACAGCTTTATTGTTCATTCTTATGTCTTTAAACAACGTTAACAACATGAAAGTAGGCATGCTGATGAAAACAAAGCAAGACTCTCACCTGCAGTGTTCTACTTGTAGCTTGCATCTGCAGCTTTGACACTGACACTTCCTACGAGTCCTTTTCTTCATGTGGTGTGGCGTGCACAACTTGCGTCCAGCAGTTTGGGATTTGTGTGTCTTTCTCCCCATGTGACACTGAACGTTGTCCAGACGATGTTTAAGCTCATGTCCTATTTGAGTTTTAAAACGGCAGCTTTTGCACTTTAAGGTTAAGGGGTCCCATAACCAAAGCGGTCGTTGGGGAGCGAGGTGAGACCTCAGCTTCTCCAGGGGCCAGCATATTGAGGGCGGCGCCCATCTCCTCTCCCTCGCTGCTTTACCCTCCCTGACCCTCAGGAGGGCAGGTACCCATATACAGCTGGGTGAACTGGGGGACTGTACTGAAGCCAAGGCGCGCAAACGGTCACCCATGCACTTGGTAACCACACTCAATGCTGCTCAATGCTCGCTTGGGGAAAGGGAGTGCTCTGAACACTGAGCTGTCCCTTCCATTTTGCACTTGGGATGGTCTAAAGCTGACACATGCAAGCAACATGATGACTCCTGCAGATCAGTCTTTGGCTTACTTGACAAAGTAATGTTCCTCAATACTCAATATCACAAACAGCCGTATGTCTGTTCTTAAAGGAAGTATGTCATCCACTCCCCCTCTCAAGTTCATTTGTCTCCTCCCATCCCCAAATTTTGAAATAGGGATTTTTTTTATACACACATTGGTCCTTACTGAAAGGAACTGGTTTCCACAAAACAAGACAAGAAGTGGGTAACGTTGTACAAGCCGTAAATGCGTAAAATGTATGGCACAGCTGCTTGGGAAAAGCCTTTCAGCAGCTTGGTCTGTGATTATGATACAACTCTGTGCTGAGGAAAAAAACCACACACATACCAACTGACAGTTAGTTTCTGTCGTTGCACTTGTGTGGGTGTCAACAGAGACGTGGATATTTTAACTGTGCAAAATCATGACCCTGTGTCTTGTTTCCAGTGCACTCTCAAGTTCAGGGCTGCGATAGTTGTAATGATAAAGCGTGTCCAGTTCTCAGAACTATGGTCAACAAACTGCTGCAGAACTTCAGTCACTCAGAAACTAGAGAGAGGTCAGCATATCAAGCTACGATAACAACAACTAAAGCCATAGTATAACTATCTATGTCAATGTGTACTAAAATATGTTTACAAAATAATAACCTACCACTCTATTGTTGACAACGAAAATAAAGCACAGCAGCATTATACATGACAACTAACAAATCCTGGATGTGTCCAGGTTGACAACTTTACCCTGCAATGTATGCCAGCAAAGGATCGGATAAAACAGCAGTTCTTCCAACAACTTGAATATATATGACTTCCCCTGATGATGTGACCCCCAACCCCCGAGTGCAAAAAAACAGTTGCAGGATTTTAGCTAGTGTTAAGGAAATTCATCATTACTTAGCTGGAATCTTCCCTGCTTCTGCATCCAGCCACGAAGGTAGTGTAAGTAATGCTGGTTTAAAATATAGCATAGGTAATGCTGGTTTAAAACATAGTATAAGTAATGCTGGTTTAAAATATAGTATAAGTAATGCTGGTTTAAAATATAGTATAAGTAATGCTGGTTTAAAATTTAGTGTAAGTAATGCTGGTTTAAAATATGTTCTGCCTTCATGGTCCGTTCTCTTGCCTATTTTTTTCCAGAAAAACTTAAAAGATAATTCACTCCCTCCCCGAAGTTGGATGCGCTGGGCCTGACTTGTCAGGCGCTTAACAGCAGCACAGCGCAACACATTTTTCCTCATATGACAGACAATAGTTGCTGTCTGAGTGTTCGACGAAGAAGAAATGGTGTGATTTCTTGCTGAAGATAAAAAGTTTGATCACGATTTAAAAATCAACAGTTCACAACACTCTGTACACTTTATCTCACTTGTGGCCTTATCATAGAGGTGTGAAAATGGGATTTAACGAAGTGGGTATGTGTCATAGAGGTGTGGGTATGTGTTGTGAGGTGTGGAAGTAGGTCATGAAGGTGTCACTGTATTATAGAGGTGTGATAGTGGGTCATAGAGGTGTGACAGTGATGAGTTGTAAGGTGTGGAAGTGGGTCGTGGAGGTGTGACTGTGTTCTAATAATAATAGTAATAATAATGTATGGAATTTATATTCATTAGTCCTTCGGATGAGACTATAAACCGAGGCCCCGTGTGCGAACGCATGCAGAACATCTTGCGCACACGTTAATCCTGTTCCGCTTTTCGAAAGAGTAGGCCATTATGTGCCGGTGGGAACAGATGACAAAATTTACAAAACTGCATACACACGGGGACTGGATGTAAAAAAGCACATGACTGCTTATTCCATTATCCTCGATATAAAAAAAAAGTCATCATCATCATCATCAAGTCATCCAAGCCACTGTTTTCTATGTCGGCACACTGGTAACGACGACATTGAGTGGAGACAGAAAAAGAGAAAAAAGAAAACAAAACAAGTGGAACTGGCAAACAAACAGTACAAACAGTAAAGAACCACGACTAGTAGCATATTATGTCCCTAAATCTGCCTGCCCACTCAGAAGTGCCTGGTAAATGGTCCTTTTCCAACTCCAGCATCTGGTGAACACTGCCACGGGTCATCAACTGAATGAAAATAATGAACTGAATGGAAAATCATCATCATTACTGCCATCCTAACATTCAGCCATTTTAAGGATAAAAGTGGGGAGGATTGCAGGACCAAAATAAAGCACAACAGCGCTACATATGACAGTAACAAACACTGGATTTATAACCCTACACTGTTTGCAAGTTGATGCACTGATTAACCCAACAACAAACAGCATCATAAATAGTATCTATCTATATATGTCCATTTCTATCACAGATTTTCTAAACATGCAGCAATATCAGTACTAAAGAAACCCGCTATACCCACTTTAGGAGAGGATGCAAGTAATGCAGAATGTTGACTATGTAGTAAAAATGACACAATACATACAAGTACATAACATATTTATGAAAAGGAACCTCCGCCATCTCCACAAGGCGAAGAAGTCCATTTGACAGAAGTGAGGTGAGAAAGAGAGAGAGGGGGCTGGTAGTGAGGGTGGTTCACTTGAACGGAGTGGGGTGGAAGATGACCTTGTGGTGCTCGGGGATCTTGTAGTCGGCCACTTTCTGGGCAGGGGGCCACACAGGGCTGGACAGGCGTCGCAGAACCTTGGTCCTCTTGCCCAGGGAGTCCTTCCTGAGGGGGGGATGAGGGTTGTCCACATGGTCACCCCCGGCACCCCCGTCCTCCCTGCTGGGGGAGGTCTTCTTGGCTTTGGCGGCCTTCCCCAACAAGCCTTTGGCCTTGGCCCGACTGATGATGAGGCCAGGGTCTTCCGGCTGTGGCAGACAGCACAGAGACAGCTGACCACTGTTTGGCTGACTACTGACTGCACTGTTTGGCTGACTGATGACTGCACTGTTTGGCTGACTACTGAATGTGTTTGTGATTGCACTGTTTGACTGACTGCTGAATGTGTTTGTGACTGCACTGTTTGTCTGACTGCTGGCTGCACTGTTTGTCTGACTGCTGGCTGCACTGTTTGACTGACTGTGATTGCACTATTTGTCTGACTGCTGAATGCACAGTTTGACTGACTGCACTTTTTGACTGACTGCTGACTGTTTGACTGCCGAATGTGACTGGACTGTTTGGCTGATTCTGTTTGTGACGGCACTTTTCCCTTACTTAGCCTTTAACTGACTGTGTCTGTGGTGACACTTCCCTTACTTAGCCTTTAACTGACTGTGTCTGTGGTGACACTCTTCTCTTACTTAGCCTTTAACTGACCTTGCCTGTGACGGTACTTTTCCCTTACTTAGCCTGTAACTGACTCACTTTTCCCTTATTTAGCCTTTAACTGACAGTGTCTGTGTCTGCACTTTTCCCTTACTTAACCTTTAACTGACTATATATGTGACGGCACTATTCCCTTACTTAGCCTTTAACTGATTATATCTGTGGGGGCACCACTCCGTTACTCAGCCTGTAACTGACTCACTTTTCCCTTACTTAGCCTTTAACTGACAGAGTCTGTGACTGCACTTTTCCCTTACTTAACCTTTAACTGACTATATATGTGACGGCACTATTCCCTTACTTAACCTTTAACTGACTGTATATGTCACGGCACTTTTCCCTTACTTAACCTTTAACTGGTTATATCTGTGGGGGCACCACTCCGTTACTCAGCCTGTGACTGACTCACTTTTCCCTTACTTAGCCTTTAACTGACTGTGTCTGTGACTGCACTTTTCCCTTACTCAGCCTTTAACTGACTGTGTCTGTGACTGCACTTTTCCCTTACTTAGCCTTTAACTGACTGTGTCTGTAACTGCACTTTTCCCTTACTTTGCCTTAACTGACTTTGTTTGTGACTGCACTTTTTCCTTACTTAGCCTTTAACTGACAGTGTCTGTGACGACACTTTTCCCTTACTTAACCTTTAAGTGACTATATATGTGACGGCATTTTCCCCTTACTTAGCCTTTAACTGACAGTGTCTCTGACTGCACTTTCCCCTTACTTATCCTGTAACTGACTGTGTGACTGCACTTTTCCCTTACTTAACTGACAGTGTCTGTGACTGCACTTTTCCCTTACTTATCCTGTAACTGACTGTGTGACTGCACTTTTCCCTTACTTATCCTGTAACTGACTGTGTGACTGCACTTTTCCCTTACTTTTTACCTGTAACTGTGTGATTGCACTTTCCCTTACTTTTTACCTGTAACTGACTGTATCTGTGACGGCACTTTTCCCTTACTTTTTACCTTTGACTGACTGTGTTACTGCACTTCTCCTTTACTTTTTACCTGTAACTGACTGTGTGACGGCACTTTTCCCTGACTTTTTACCTGTAACTGACTGTATCTGTGACGGCACTTTTCCTTTACTTTTTACCTGTAACTGACTGTGTGACGGCACTTTTCCTTTACTTTTTACCTGTAACTGACTGTATCTGTGACGCACTTTTCCCTTACTTTGTACCTGTAACTGACTGTATCTGTGACGGCACTTTTCCCTTACTTTGTACCTGTAACTGTATCTGTGACGGCACTTCTCCCTTACTTAGCCTTCAACTCTTCGAGGAGTCAGGGCACTGCACTGAATTTTTCAGGCAGTGTGTCCTAAGCAGAGTGTACCTGGCGGAGCCCTTCTCACTCCAGGTCACTGGGTGCATGCTGGGTATGTTTATGTCATCCACTTCACTGGACATACATCTACGAAAAGTGAATGGGTTATTAACGCGTAAGCAAGATGTTCTAGGTGCGTTCGCGTCATGTGACGTTGACGAGGAATCTCACCCAAAGCACTGGCAAGGGAATGGGTTCGTTACCAGTGGTGATGGAGTTATGGCGAACCACCTCGGCGGAAACTTGAACCGGTCCGCCCCTCAATAACTGGACTCTGGAGACCGCAGCTCTGACCACTAGGCTACATCCCCCCTTCCCCCCCCCCCCCCCCCCCCCCCCCACCCCTTGCTACAGTTAATGTATTTTTTAAAAATTCCATGGCTGCAGGATGGACTAATCCGTTAAGAGGAGAGTCCCACAGCTTGCAACTTGGTACTGAATTTCTCACATTAGTGACTTCTTCTCCGGGTGATGTCTACTCTAGTTTCGCCTCCTATTTTATTCAGTCTTTGTGCTGAACTCTTCTTTTCCTATCTCCTCTGTCGCTCCTCTGCTCTCCTCCCTTTTCATTCCTCTTTCAAATCATACATACTCCACACTCTCAACACTGCCCCCCCCTCCTCCTCCTTGTCTCCACCCCGCTCACTCACCTTCCTGGCCAGGCAGACGAGGAAGCAGCCGTTGGTGAGGTCGGAGGGCGGGAAGCGGACATACTTGTCCCGCAGGCCGTGGCGCTGCTCCACGTCTGTGGCGGAGAAGGGCAGGACGGGGGCCACCAGCATCCAGGGCGGCTGGCTGGCTCCTGGCGGCGTGGTGGTCCTCTGCACGGCGTTGACCTGAGTCAGGGCCCTGTCCACCACAGCCTCGTTCTCCTCCCCGTGCACCGACCGCGTCAGGTACACCACCCCCCGCATCCTGGGAACTGAAAGCATGGTAGCCACCACCTCGTCCTGATAGGGGGCAGTGTCACAGAGAGAGAGAGAGAGACAGAGAGAGAGAGAGAGAGAGAGAGAGATAGATAGATAGATAGATAGATAGAGAGATAGGTAGATAGATAGAGAGATAGGTAGGTAGATAGATAGAGAGAGAAATAGGTAGGTAGATAGGTAGGTAGGTAGGCAGGCAGATAGATAGATAGACAGATAGATAGATAGAGATAGATAGGTAGTAGATAGAGAGAGAGAGATAAATAGAGAGAGAGATACATACATACATACATACATAGGTAGGTAGAGAGAGAGAGATAGATGTACACTGTCTGGGAGGGGTGTGGATGTAGGCTATATTACAAGTGTTATACCACCGAGGGTGAGGAAAATGGGTGCAGTTTAATGTCAGTGTGTGGAACCTACACAGCACGAGCTACACACATCCCAGCTGTTAGAGATACAATGGGTACGAAAGAGCGACACTGCACACCACCACACAACATGTGAGACACCACAGAAAGTGAAGGGAAAGATCAAAAACACATGAAGAGCCAGAAGTCTCTTAAAGTGATCTAGGAAGATACGAAGTGACCTTGGAGAGATGCACTATACTTCTCTTTATTGTGTCACTGTGAGGAAATAAGTAATGCTTCTCTTTAAAACTTCTGGACTATACTCAAGGCACAAAGTGGGAGTGGCCTCAAGCACGCAGTCCAAACTACATATTTACACATACAAATGCACAGCCACACTCCCATGCATGAACAAAAATATGCATTCACACATGCGTACAGACTGAGCTGTGGCATGTTCACGGGAAACTTTAATAATAATAATAATAATAATAATGTATGGAATTTATATAGCGCTGAATCTTGTAAAGCAACAAATCAAAGCGCTCAACAAGCTACACACAGATCGGGTCATATTTTAGATTGGCTCATCACTGATGTTTCACTAGATCTCGTCACATCTGTATCCGTCACTAATGATCTGCTTTCTGATCATTCTGCCATTCTTTTCTTTCTCAACATTGCAAGGCCTATCAAAACGAAGAAAATCAGGATGATCCCTCCATACCAGGCCACTGACTGTAACTGGCACAATGATTCTGAACACCGTCGATGGAGGCTGAAAATAATATCATAGGACGATACAACAGAAAGCATCATCACTGTAAGGAAGGAGGTTACACGAGATGTCCTTTTTCGGCACTGGAAACACTGCAGCTGGAGAGATGCTGTACCTACATTCATAATGCCTCATGTGTGCCACATAAACTGAGCGTCTTGCAGAGAACATTCCTGATCAAGCTGACTGTGTACTAGGCCTATCCATGCTAAAATGAAAGCTGATTAGTAAAACTGAAACTTTGGCGGGGGGGAGGAGGAGAGGGGGGGGGGGGTCCCATTCCTCAGCTAGAGCCCCGGGGTTCACTGATGGTGAGAGTTTTGCGTATGCGACCTTTTTCTCCAGCCCTCACCCCCCCCCCCCCCTCCACTTAGGTAACCGCATTCCAAGTTCGGGTATGGTGTCTAAACAAGACACCTGGGTGCATGGGGGTTTGGGGGGGAAATCTGTCATCCGTTCCTACCAGCATGACATGGCCTATTCTTCCGAAAGGCGGTACGGGTTTTTGACGTGTGTGCCAGATGTTCTGCATACACTAGACACGGGGCCTCGGCTTACAGTCTCTCTTCCGAAGAACAGACATTCAGTTCCATTGTCTTGTCCGCCCGGCAAGGCGGGGAATGGAACCTAGAACCTCACGCTTTACTTGTTAGGCAAGTTGAACGTCTTAACCGCTCTGCCACCTTCCTTGGTTAATTCATTTCATGGAAAACCAACCTTGGTCTGGCTATTTCTGGTTGTAAGAGACTGCTGCTGCTCTTTTTGTTCAACTGTCTCCGCCTTGAAGCCAACACTGCACAAAACAAAGCTACCGTGTCAGCAGCCCTGACAGCAGGGTCGGTGCTGGAGCCATGTATACAGAGAGGACAGGGAAACCAGACTCACAGGTGAGGGCAGCTCTGAGGTGCGCCACATGGTTTGCCTGCAAAGCTGTCAGGTGACTGTCCAGGTCCTCCGGCTCAGACACCTTGCCCAGTTCCTTCGTGTCTGAACACAGAACACAAGTGGTGGTGGTGGTAGTGGTAGTGGTAGTAGTAGTAGTATTAGTAGTGGTAGTGGTAGTAGTGGTAGTAATAGTAGTAGTAGTAGCAGGAGCAGGAGCAGGAGGAGGAGCAGCAGCAGCAGCAGCAGTAGTAGTAGTAGTAGTGGTAGTAGCGGTAGTAGTAGTGGTGGTTGTAGTAGTGGTAGTAGTAGTAGTGGTGGTAGTAGTAGTAGCGTAGAGTAGTAGTAGTAGTAGAGTAGTAGTAGTAGTAGTAGCAGTAGCAGTAGCAGTAGCAGTAGTAGTAGTAGTAGCAGTAGTAGAAGTAGCAGCAGCAGCAGTAGTAGTAGTAGTAGTAGTAGTAGTAGTAGTAGTAGCAGTAGTAGTAGCATAGTAGAGTAGTAGTAGCAGTAGCAGCAGTAGTAGTAGTAGAGTAGCAGTAGTAGTAAGTAGTAGTAGTAGTAGTATGTAGTAGTAGAGTAGTAGTATAGTAGTAGTAGTAGTAGTGAGTAGTAGTAGCAGTAGTAGTAGTAGTAGAAGTAGTAGTAGTAGTAGAGTAGTAGTGTAGTAGTAGTAGTAGTAGTAGTAGTAGTAGTAGTAGTAGTAGTAGTAGTAGTAGTAGTAGTAGAGTAGCAGTAGTAGTAGTTGTAGTATAATAGTATAGTATTGTGTGTATAGTAGTTTGTATTGTATTGTTAGCTGTTATTGTGTGTGTTGTGTGCATCATCATCATCAAACATAATTTCTGCTTGTTATAGTGTTTGGGTAAGCGTTGAAACTGCATGTGCTTGTTTTGGGTCTCTCTCGTGCAAGGCATTTGTTCCATCATGGGATCGGTTGCTATCATCGAATATGCCCGGGACAAACTTTTCCTTTTTTGGTTTCTTTTCCTGTTTGCATGGGTTTGTTTCTCACAATCAGAATGCTTGTTCTAGTGGATGTGTTGAATGGGATCAACCTGCACTTCTGCTTTTCTTTAGCGGTGCTGAATGGATGTGTTTATGTCTCAAGCTGAAGCTGGACCAACAATCTGCAAGCTTTAGTGGACTGGTGCTTGAAAATGTGAGGGTTCGAACCTCAATTCTGTTTGGCTTTAGCAGGGTTTCTTAACTTAAGCCTGTGTTCACTTATAATGTGTGGAGCTTTTTAAGCGGAGACATTGACAAACAATCTGCATAGCAACCTTTGTGATGTTAATTTCTATGTTGTGCATTAGACAGATGTGAGGGTTAGCCTATAGGCCTACACATCTACTGTTTGTTGCTTGTAAAGACAGTTCCCTCCTGGGTAATGCCTTTGTTTCACCATCACAAACTTGACTAAAGTTGTCATGGGCCAGCGGATTTCCTCTAAAGGGCAGACAACTGAGGGGACAATATGTCAATCTAAGGGATATAAATCAACCTTCATGCATATTAAAGGGGTATATGGAAATCGCATCCCAGCTGAACACGGAGTGGAAACCATGGAGGCATACAAACTTGTCTTTCATAACATTAAGGAGGGGCAGAGGGGAAATAGTTGTGCAAACGCGACAAACTTAGCTGCATACGTATACTGAAGGGGAAGCAAGTATCTGCCTGTTGCAGATTCCATGCTAACGCTAGCAGTACGGGGTCTGCACTGGACTTCTCTCACCCTGCGTGGACCTCCTACCAATGACAGCGACGATGAAGACAGCCGAGTTGAGTTTGTACAGACAAAGTGGCAATACATAGCCAATACCTGTCTGCCACATGAAAATGGGGAGAACGAGGACTCACTTTCCCCCTCCAGGACGATGTACTGCACGATGTTGCTAATGGCGGACTTGCTGCAGTCAGCGATGACGAGAGCAGAGGTCACGTTCTTCAGTCGGGCGTCGTCTGTTCTCAGCCGCGTCAGAGGTTCTTGGATGACCTTCACCTCTGATGCAGGGTTAAGGACTCTGTCACGAACTGTGTTTCACAATTCAATCACACGCAATTAAACACAATCTAACGCTTTCAGACCCTCTTCTCAGCCTTAAACACCACTTGGAATGTTTTTATTCCCTCCTTTACTTGATGATGTTTCAAGAGCAAACGTAAGTATCAGCAACCTGGAACATTTTCCACACCATGACGAATACTTATTCACGCTTCCAAAATCAAAAACAACTTCATAATTTCTTCTTAAAAGAATTTTTTTCATAGACACTCATGGTCCTCCAAGTTATTCCCAAAAATTACATCAGATCCCTTCAACATCATTCTTGGTCAACAACGGATATAAAAAATCAGAACCCAAGTTCATAAACAAGACCTTCCTGGTCTCATCATCTCCTATCAGAGAACTTCCACAATACAGCCACCAGGGAACTGTGTAAACACAGTGCTATCAGCTGTCCACTATCATCCCCAAGGCTCTAATCTATGTTTATAGTTATTCCCTCATCAACAGGACCTTAGCCAAAATAAATGGAAAGGGACGGGGAAGATGAACCTTATAAAACCAAAAATGCTGCCGCATTTGGAACACAGTCGGGTTTATCAGAGACAGAGATAGCTGCAGAGATAGTGTTGGAGCTCAGCTACAACAACCATGCCTGGAAATGATTATTGGGGGAACAAGTATCTTGACTGCTTCAACAGTTAGGAAATGTCAACATTAATGAGAGCAGTCCCCCTTTGATAAAAGTATGCTTAGTGACAGTTTTGTGGGGCTTCTTGTTTTACTGTCGTTTGATTTCCAAACACAACCCCCAGATTTTAGAGATGCTACTGCATCTAGCCCAAGACACTGACTGCTAGACAGGTTTGAAGTTTCCAACAATCTACAACCAACGCTTCTGTTTTGTTTTTTGTTTGTTTGTTGTTGGGGGGAGGGTGGGGGGGAGCTGCTATCACTTGAGCTGTAGTTTCCTTTGTCATGCTACAAAGCTACGTACAGCACTACATGGACTGCATTGTAAGTGACAGTCTTTAAAGCTTATTATCTGTACAGAACTTTACCAATGCTTTTTGTGGGCGGTTTTGGAGCCAAGGATACTGTTGCTGACGCCGACGGCCTCCAAGTTGTTGATCATGTTGTCGCGGTCCTGGTCCTCGTGTGTGCTGATGACGATGACTCTGCCCCTGTGCTGCTGCAGGAGCACGCTGAGGTGGGCCACCACCCAGCCCGGCCCGGGGTTGACCACCAGCACGTCGTTGGTGTCCGTGCTGAGGGGAAGCAGGCTGTGGGCTGCCAGGCACCACGACTTGTCCTGCAGAGCACCAGGGTCACAACAGCGGCCATCATCCCATCCCTGCCTATCTTGCGGTTTACAGCCCCGCCGACCACAGAGGCCATGTTGGGGCTGTAGCAGCAATGAACATGAGAGATGATGATGAAAATGGTGGTGAGGATGATGATGGTCTCACTTAGCATGGCTGTTTGAGTTGAGGAGAACCAGGTTGTGGCCTGCCAGATAACTAGTCTTTCGGATGAGACGATAAACCGAGGTCCCGTGTGTTACACGTAATTATTTAGCGCACGTAAAAGAACCCACGGCAACAAGAGAGTTGTCCATGGCAAAATTCTTAGAAAAAAGCCACTCTGATAGGGAAACAAATACAGTTGCAGACAGGAAAAAGAAAAAATGGGTGGCGACGCGCTCTCCCCGGGGAGTGCAGCCCGAATTTCACGGAGAGAAATCTGCCGTAACTTAAAGTGGTATGAAATGAAATCTGAGCGCTTTGATTTGTTGCTTTACAAGATTCAGCGCTATATATATCCCATACATTATTCTTATAATTATTATTATTATTATTATTATAACAATTCTCTCCCAGGCCAAAGTCGAATGCACTGGGCCTGACTTGTCAGGGGCTTAACGGCAGCGCAACGCATTTTCCTTCATATGACAGACAACAATAGTTGCCGTCTGAGCGTTCCACGAAAAAGAAGAAGATTTCATATATAGAAAATCTTATCTGAACTTGAAATAAACTGACTGTGGACTGATTCGTCATTGGTACAGACATACGTGCCGTCAGCACCTGGGCTTTATCACAGTTCTTGATTAAACCATTGACGCTGGGGGCAACAGCAAAGTGAGAGGCTGTATGACCAGTGGCTTTCCCACTCATGGAATTCCACTTTACAGCTTAGTCTTTAGTGATCTACTATGACTCTCTGACTAGGAGGCTTGACTCGCACAGTCCTTATGTGCTGCAGCCCTGGGGGCTGGTTGGCCTTTGGAGAACATCTCCAACGCTGACTGTCCTTATGCCCACTTGGCCGAGAGAGCGGGGATGTACTGTGGGCAAGGCATCTCCACTATAATCAAATTTCTGCCCAGTTTCCAAAACAGCAGCTGCCTCCTCTGCTGTTTTGGAGGTCATCGTCGGACACGACGGACAAACACGTGTGTGTGTGTGTGTGTGTGTGTGTGTGTGTGTGTGTGTGTGTGTGTGTGTGTGTGGTGTGTGTGTGTGTGTGGTGTGTGTGTGAGTGTGTGTGTGAGTGTGTGTGTGAGTGTGGTGTGTGTGTAGTGTGTGTGTGTGTGTGTGTTGTGTGTGTGTGTGTGTGTGTGTGTGTGTGTGTGTGTGTGTGTGTGTGTGTGTGTGTGTGTGTGTGTGTGTTGGGTTTTTTATCTTTATTTTAATTTTATTCTTTACATCGAGGATAATGGAATAAGCACATGTGCTTTTTTACATTCAGTCCCCGTGTGTATGCGGTTTTGTAAATTGTCATCTGTTCCACCGGCACACAATGGCGTATTTCGAAACACAGGTTTTAGTCCGATGTTCCCTCTCCCCCACGCCTCGGTTTGTGTTCTCTGAGTGATTTGGGGGGTGGTGTTGTGTGTGTATGGGTATTTGAGGTGAAGTTGTGTAGCGTGCCATGCGTATTGTCATCGTGCGTGTTGGTGTGGTGTGTTCGTGGTGTGGTGTGTGCTTGTGCTGTGTGTGTGGTGTGTGGTGTGTGTGCGTCGTGTGCGTGCTGCTGCGTGTGCGTGCGTGCGTTGTGCGTGTGTTGTGCGTGGTGCGTGTGCGTGTGTGTGTGTGACCTGAAAGACCAGGTGGGCCTCTTGCAGGAGGGCGTGTTGCTGCAGGAGCGGCCCGCAGTCAGCCGAGAAGATGAGCAGGTCGCGGCAGTGGGGGTCCTGGTAGAAGCCCCGGCCCTGGAACTGCTGGCCCCCGCCCTGGGGAGGACTGCCCAGGTAGCTCAGCCCTTCGCTCTGCAAGGTCTCCAGCACCTCCGTCATCCTGGGCACACACACACAACACAGGTCAGGGGCACAACGGAGCTGAGCCATCACAGCACTGCTAGCCGGGGGGGCAGGAGGGAGAGTTTAGTATTTTCATGTGTCCTTTTATTTAGAGGATAATGGAATAAGCACTCATGGGCTTATTCACTCATGTGAGAGAGACAGACAGACTGACTGACTGACTGACTGACTGACTGACTGAGACAGACAGAGACAGAGAGACAGAAAGAAAGAGTTAGAGAGAGAGAGAGAGTTAGAGAGAGAGAGAGAGTGTGTGTGTGGTGTTGTGTGTGTGTGTGTGTGTGTGTGTGTGTGTGTGTGTGTGTGTGTGTTTATTTTATTTATTCTTTTATTTCGAGGATAATGGAAGAGAGAGAGAGAGTGTGTGTGTGTGTATATTGGGTGTGTTGTGTGTGTTGTGTGTGTGTGTGTGTGTGTGTTGTGTGTGTGTGTGTTGTGTGTGTGTGGTGTGTGTTCGTTGTGATGTTCGTGCGTGTGTGGCTCAGTGTGTACTTGTGTTTGTAAGTTAGTGCATATATGCGAGTACAAGCACTTGCATAAGTATAACTATTGTTCATCGCATGCATACCTTCTAGTACAAAGTGCATACACACGTATAATGTGTGTTCGGCTTCAGATGCTTGTGCATGCTGTAGTGGACATTTGCCTGCACATGTTGTAGACTGATTCATGCAGTCATTTGTCATAACACGATATTCTTCGTCAAACGCTCAGACAGCAACCATTGTTATCTGTCATATGAGCGAAAATGCGTTACACTGCCGCTAAGCGCCTGACAAGTCAGGCCCAGCGCATTCGACTTCAGCGTGGGAGAGAATTCAATTGGCATCGTTTAAGTGTCTGGGGGCGGGGGTTGGAGGCAGGAGAATGGACCAAGAAGGCAGAAAATAGACCAGAAGGAAGTGATAGAAAGAAAAGGAACCGGGCTGAAACAAAGAGAAGGATAAAAAAGAGGGAATTCCTAGCACAGAATTTCCAGAAGGTGGGGGTGCTATCTATACTGACAGGCCCCTGCTATCCTCAACAGGGACGGGGAGGGGGAGGGTGGATAATAGCCTGCGATATGCAACTGACTGTGTTTTGAGAGTGTTGACCCAGGCACAGATGGGCATCAGTTTCTGGGAACAACTTCTGCGACGTATGCTGTCTGGCAACAGGAACTCGATCTGGGAACAACACACATCACATCATGAATTTCTCGTGCTTTTGAGATGTTTAAAAGCTGGTACTGACTATTTGTATCATCACTGAGTGATTCGTCATTGGGAAACGCTCCGTCCCAAGTATATCAAAATGTGGTGGGGTTTGGTTTTTTCTTGTTCCTCTCTCCGGGTCAGAGGTTGGCCAGCGGTGAGACTGCCCGTATGCAACCGTTTCTGCCCACCATGCAGTGGTCGCACTTCCACCTCGGGGATGTTTCCTGGGTAGCTTCGTCATTCCGCAACTCCCCGAACGCTGACATGACTTTCGAGATATTGAACGTGTACATTTGATCTTCTACATGGGTTATATATATATATATATATACACGAGATATTGAACGTGTACATTTGATCTTCTACATGGGTATATATATACACGAGATACTGAACGTGTACATTTGATCTTCTACATGGGTATATATATACACGAGATATTGAACGTGTACATTTGATCTTCTACATGGGTATATATATATACACGAGATATTGAACATGTACATTTAATCTTCTACATGGGTATATACATACACGAGATACTGAACGTGTACATTTGATCTTCTACATGGGTATATATATATATATATACACGAGATATTGCACGTGTACATTTAATCTTCTACATGGGTATATATAGAGTGACTGCCCCTTTGCGCCTGATGGCAGCATGGTGTGTGGCTCTGTGTGTGTGTGATGTTTTCATGTGTGTTCCAGCGTCTTTCGAAGAAAGTTTTACATCTGCGAATCCGTCTTTTTCCGAACTACCGATTGGTCAGAACAGTTTTCTCTAATATCATTTACTTTTTTTGAAATCCTTCGATTTATTGTTTTCATCTTGTAAATATTTTTCAAATATTCAATTGACTTCATGATTTGTTTTCACCTTTCATTGCTGGTCTTTGTGACCCACTGTGCTGTAACCCTGCTGCAACCTGATCACTTGCACGTGAAACACGACAGCAAATTATCGCCGCCGCCGCCACCACTCAACGCTCGCCATTCCACCACCATGACACAAACTTTTCCAGACTTAAAGGCATTGTCTCCACGTGTGAACTACCCCTTAAATAATGATCTCAGACAGCTTATTTCAGATTTAGGAATCAACCGCCGCAAAACCAGACGAGGAACTCGAGCCGGCAAACGTCATCGCCTGTGGCTTGCTTCCCTCACATCTGCCTCCCCCATCACTCCAGACGCCACTGCCACAACGACCCTAACCAGAGACAACACCCCTTCACTTCTCTGTTCTCCAGATACATTTTCATTTGTGTGTGACTCTGACATTTGTTCCAACCGAAATGTGTATGACGATGTGTATGAGACCACAAATTCCCTGACTGAACCAGCTCCTCCACCATCTGACTCAACATTCGAACTCTGGTCTGCTCTTCCACTGCACACATCTCCTTCATCACCTCTTCCCTCTCCCTCTGAAAGTCACCCTCACTCACCACTGTCATCTTCAACCCCTCTGCCTCCATCAAACCTTCTCCACATATGTTTACTCAATACGCAATCTGTCTGCCCAGATGTTAAAGCCGACTATCTTGCTGATTTCATATTCGAACAGAACATCGATCTAACTTTTCTCACAGAAACCTGGCTCAACCCACAAGGTCATGAACCTAAAATCAAACAACTGACACCACCTGGCTACAAAACTCTTTCTTTTCCCCGACTCTCCCGTGGAGGTGGTATTGCTGTTGTCTACAAAGACACTCTGCAACCAGTTCTTTCTTTCTGCCACTCCTTTCCTTTCTCACATGAATCTTTTGAAGTCTGTGAACTCAACCTCAACCTACCTGGACATTCTATTACATTTTGCTGCCTTTACCGTCCACCTCCCAGCCGTAAAAACAATCTAACATCTTCAGTCTTCCATCAAGAGTTTCAGTCGCTTCTTGATCACTACAGCCTCTCTCCTAAAAAGCTTATCATTCTTGGCGACTTCAACTTCCATTTCGATAACCAGTCTTCTCCTGATGTCAAGCGTCTTTCTCTTTCTTTGTCTAACCACTCTCTTTCCCAGCTGGTGAATGAACCAACTCACAGATCAGGTCATACTTTAGACTGGCTCATTACCGATACTTCCCAAGATCTCGTCACATCTGTATCTGTCACTAATGAACTGGTTTCTGATCATTCTGCCATTCTTTTCTTTCTCAATATCGCAAGGCCTATCAAAAAGAAAAAGCGTGTCACCCGTCGCAATCTCAAGGCCATTGACATTCAATCCTTCTCTTCTCAAGCAGCTGAACGCCTATCACAAATCCCTGATCACGCTGACCCTTCTGAACACTACAACACTGTCCTTAGCCAACTGCTTGACGAGCATGCACCTCCCACTGACCGTGTCCTTCCTGATAGGCCCTGCGCCCCATGGTACACTCACGATATCCTGGTTGCAAAGCGCAAACGCCGACAACTGGAGCGGCAGTGGCGAAAAACAAAAACTGAAATAAACAAACAGCTCTTGCGAAAACAAATAAACAAAGTCAAAACCCTGATTCATCTGCAAAGACAAACATTACTCTGCTCAAGTTCTTGATGCCACGTCCATGAAATCTCTTTTTTCCCTCACATCAACCCTCCTGGGATCTGCAAAGGCAAACCCAATGCCTACTGTTCACAGCACCTCTGAACTTCCTGCTATATTCTCTTCTTTCTTCTCTGATAAAATCCGCAACATTCGCTCCAGATTGGATCAGACTTCTTTCTACCCTATGCCTCCTGATCCCCAATTCTCTGGTACTCCTCTCCTTTTCTTTCACCCAACAAGCGAGAAAGAAATCAAGACGATTCTGAAAGAAATGACAATAAAATCATGTGATCTTGATCCTATACCTGCTTCCCTTTTTACTCAGTGCCTTCCACAGCTTATACCCACCATCACAAAAATGGTTAACTCATCACTTCTTACAGGAATTGTTCCAACTGCTCTCAAAACTGCAATAGTTACACCTCTACTAAAAAAGCACGACCTCGATATTAACACTTTGAAGAATTATAGACCTGTATCCAACCTACCGTTCATCTCTAAAGTCCTTGAAAAAGTTGTTCTGAAACAACTCAACAACCATCTTCACTCAAATAGTCTCCTTCCCCCTTTTCAGTCTGCCTATCGCGTCAATCATAGCACTGAAACTACCCTAGCCCATACCCTAAATACACTTCTACTTGCTTCTGACTCGGGGAAAATCTCCCTTCTCACTCTACTCGACTTATCTGCAGCCTTCGACACTATTGACCATTCAATTCTTCTCTCCCGTCTTAAAAAAACATTCGGTGTTACTGGCACAGCCCTCTCCTGGTTCAGTTCATACCTCACTGACCGATTCCAGACAGTCGCAGTAAACAAGATACAGTCAATACCTGCCAAACTGGAATGTGGTGTCCCGCAGGGATCAGTTCTCGCCCTGTTCTTTTCACTCTCTATACTGCTCCACTATCACATATAATAAACCGTCATCATATCAACTATCACTTTTATGCAGATGACTCTCAGATTCAAAGTAGTGTTACACCTGAAAATCTGCCTTCTCTCTTGACAAAGATGGCCTACTGCTTTCAAGATATCCAAAACTGGATGATACAAAACAAGTTACAGTTAAACGCAGATAAAACCGAAGCCATGCTTGTAGGGACCAAACACAAACTCTCTTCCATTACAACAACTTCAATAGAACTCGGCAATACATCAGTCCCTCTATCCACTTCCGTGAAGTATCTAGGTGTCGTTATCGACAACACACTCTCTATGAAAAAATTCATCACCCAGACCTGTCAGTCGTGCTAC
>CM054141.1:3116758-3124258 GCA_028751875.1 Rapana venosa
GTTAACATCAGTGCAGACTCCACTCTTCCCAAAAGTCCTTTGGATGAGACTATAAACCGGGGCCCCGTGTGCGAACGCACGCAGAACATCTTGCGCACACGTTAAATCCTGTTCCGCTTTTCGTAAGAGTAGGCCATTGTGTGCCGGTGGGAACAGATGACAGAATTTACAAAACCGCATACACACGGGGACTGGATGTAAAAAAAGCATATAAGTACTTATTCCATTATCCTCGAAATAAAAGAATAAAATAAAACGATTTTTAAAAAAAGGGGGAGGGTGGTAGAGAGAGTGGTTGAAGCCAGCCTTCCCCCGCCTGAAGGACCCAAAGGCCACCGTCCTCCATCCTGAGCCGGCGACAGAGTGGGGCAGGCCAGAGGACAGGTGGCGCATCTCAAACATTCTATGGGGTACATCTAAACCACTTCTATGGGGTAAAAGGCTTCTACGGGGTACACCTAAAAGTCTTCTATGGGGTACACCTAAAAGGCTTCTATGGGGTACACCTAAAAGGCTTCTATTGTATGTTAGTCCGTCGTGTTCGACGATGACCTCCAAAACAGCAGAGGAGGCAGCTGCTGTTTCGGAAATTGGGCAGCAATTTGATTATAGTGGAGATGCCTTGCCCACAGTACATTCCCACTCTCTCGGCCAAGTGGGCATAAGGACAGTCAGCGTTGGAGATGTTCTCCAAAGGCCAACCAGCCCCCAGGGCTGCAGCACATAAGGACTGTGCGAGTCAAGCCTCCTAGTCAGAGAGTCATAGTCGATCACTAAAGACTAAGCTGTAAAGTGGAATTCCATGGGCGGGAAAGCCACTGGTCATACATCCTCTCACTTTGCTGTTGCCCCCAGCGTCAATGGTTTAATCAAGAACTGTGATAAACCCCAGGCGCTGACGGCCCTAAAGGCTTCTATGGGGTACACTTAAAAGGCTTCTATGGGGTACACCTAAAAGGCTTCTTTAGTGTAACATGCTTCTATGGGGTACACCTAAAAGGCTTCTTTAGTGTAACATGCTTCTATGGGGTACACCTAAAAGGCTTCTGTAGTGTAAAATGCTTCTATGGGGTACATCTAAAAGGCTTCTATAGTGTAAAATGCTTCTATGGGGTACATCTAAAAGGCTTCTATAGTGTAAAATGCTTCTATGGGGTACACCTAAAAGGCTTCTATAGTGTAAAATGCTTCTATGGGGTACATCTCAAACGCTTCTATAGTGTAAAATGCTTCTATGGGGTACACCTAAAAGGCTTCTATAGTGTAAAATGCTTCTATGGGGTACATCTAAAACGCTTCTATGGGGTACATCTAAAACGCTTCTATGGTGCAACACGCTTCTATGGGGTACATCTAAAAGGCTTCTATGCGGTAAAACGCTCCCAAGATACCTTCCTATCCCAAACTTCCATCCAGCCAAAAGAGAGACACAATTGGAGACACACTGCACCTGCACGCTACAATCTATCCAGCCTCCCCAGCATCAAAGACTTGTCAAGTGCTGCGAGAGAATCAAGACAGGGGGCAATAGCAGGCGTGATTTTAGTGACTGCCATTAATTCCACTGCTCCACACTCTGTTCCTCCAGACAGGGGGTCAGAAACAAAGAGACAGCTAGAAAAGAGGGAATTCCTAGCACAGAATTTCCAGAAGGTGGGGATGCTACTTGTACTGACAAGCCCCTGGTATCCCCACGGATGAGTAGGACCAGTGAAAGCATTCTAAAGTTTTGCCGAAACACATCTCTCCCACCCGACGAACTCAATGTACAAGACCCATATCATTTTAGGCCTATTATCTCCAAGCCCCCTGTTTGAGCTTGCTTGGCGGAAAAGTGTCGTCAAAATGTGTGTTTCTGCACTAACTCCTCGACCACAGCTAGACAGATTGGTGGTTGCTATTTCTGTCAGTTGGTTTTCACGATACTGATAATTATGTAAAATGATTGTTTGATTTTTACTGGGAAATCATTCACACCACTCACGCGCTGATGGCTTTCCCTTTCACTCCATACAGACCCAACATTATTACTCTGCTTGCGCACATCCTACTCCCCCCACCCCCGTTTCCAATGTCATCTAATGTTTACTTGTAACGATACGAGTTATGATGCGTTGGGCCTGGCTGGCTAAATTGGTCAATAAAACGTTTGACATAATTATGATCCAAATGACGTTATCAGATCAGGCCAGACCGAAGTATTGAAACCCTAACCAAACCAACCACACACACAACACACACACACACACACACACACACACACACACACACACACACACACACACACAACACACACACACACCACAATTAAAGCCAAGCCATCATCAACCTCCTCCACTCACAGTTGAGAGCAGCCAGAGCCAGCTCAAACGTTCTCTTTTTCTCCTCGGGGCCATCAAACACAAGGGGTGGCATGCCGGCGGCCAGGGAGCGGTCTTTGTCCTTGCCGAAGGCAGGGGCACTCTGGCGGCGGCCGTCCAGGGCGGGTGCTGGCCGGTCCTGCCCCATGGTCTGCAGGATGAGGGCAGCCTGCCTCAGCATCCGCTGCGAGTGCAGGCAGGGCTCCAGCTGCAGGCAGTCCCGGGCCGAACGGTCCAGGCTGTAGCGCTCCAGGTTCTTGGGGCTGCTGGCCGGCTTCTGGCTGCCCTGCAGGTCATCTGGCGAGCAGCTCTCTTGATGGTCATGGGGATGGTGATGGGTGGTGAGGGTGGGGGAAGCTGGCGACGCCTCGTGGGTCAGTATGGGGTCAGTGGGGGAGGTGGTGGTGGGGCAGCTCTCTGCTATGGGCGGCATGGTGGCTGTGGATGGGGGTGCAGGTCTTCACATCTGCCAGTGGCTGGAGGCTGGAGACTGTCTGCATCACAACAGGGACACAGCTGCTGAGACAGACTGTCTACACCACAACAGGGATATGACTGCTGAGACAGACTGTCTGCATCACAACAGGGACATGACTGCTGAGACAGACTGTCTACATCACAACAGGGACATGACTGCTGAGACAGACTGTCTACACCACAACAGGGATATGACTGCTGAGACAGACTGTCTGCATCACAACAGGGACATGACTGCTGAGACAGACTGTCTACATCACAACAGGGACATGACTGCTGAGACAGACTGTCTACATCACAACAGGGACATGACTGCTGAGACAGACTGTCTACATCACAACAGGGACATGACTGCTGAGACAGACTGTCTACATCACAACAGGGACATGACTGCTGAGACAGACTGTCTACATCACAACAGGGACATGACTGCTGAATCAGACTGCATCACAACAGGGACATGACTGCTGAATCGGACTGCATCACAACAGGGACATGACTGCTGAGACATACTGTCTACATCACAACAGGGACACAGCTGCTGAGACAGACTGTCTGCATCACAACAGGGACATGGCTGCTGAGACTGTCTACATCACAACAGGGACATGACTGCTGAGACAGACTGTCTACATCACAACAGGGACATGACTGCTGAGACAGACTGTCTACATCACAACAGGGACAGAGCTGCTGCTCAACAGACTGTCTACATCACAACAGGGACACAGCTGCTGTTCCAACAGACTGTCTACATCACAACAGGGACACAGCTGCTGCCTCAACAGACTGTCTACACCACAACAGGGACACAGCTGCTATCTCAACAGACTGTCTACATCACAACAGGGACATGACTGCTGAGACAGACTGTCTACATCACAACAGGGACATAACTGCTGAGACAGACTGTCTACATCACAACAGGGACATGACTGCTGAGACAGACTGTCTACATCACAACAGGGACATGACTGCTGAGACAGACTGTCTACATCACATTAGGGACATAGCTGCCGAGACAGACTGTCTACATCACAACAGGGACATAACTGCTGAGACAGACTGGCTACATCACAACAGGGACATGACTGCTGACACAGACTGTCTACATCACAACAGGGACATGACTGCTGAGACAGACTGTCTACATCACAACAGGGACACAGCTGCTGAGACAGACTGTCTACATCACAACAGGGACACAGCTCCTGAGACAGACAGTCTACATCACAACAGGGACACAGCTCCTGAGACAGACAGTCTACATCACAACAGGGACATGACCAGCGCTTACACCACTAGCACGCCATGGCCAATAACAACAAAATACAGAGAAAACGATGGGAAGACAACATCGAGAGTGGACTGGCCTTGAGTGGAACGACTTGCTATGGAAGCTGCCATCTGACGCTGCAGCTCTGAATGCTGGTTGAAACATGCAGGTTAAAATCTTTGACTGTTGCATATCTTTTTTTGTTAAATGGCCTCTGCTGAAAGCTTTTTCAGTTACTGATGTAAGCTATCTGCCAAGACATACACCGAAATGTTGTTATACTTTCAAGTGTTATCTTGAAATTGTTTTCAACCTTGACAAGTTGTTAGCATAACATCTTATACTCTCCCTTCAAAGAAAAAATCTTCTGAAGTCGGAGTATGGCTGCCGACATAGCGAGATAACGGAAAACAAACAACACATATTTCTCTCATCCAGTGTGTATTCAGGTCCTCACACGGATTCTCAGGTGTGGTAGGACAAGTGCATAATTATTCTGGTTGGCCCCCAAGGTGTACAGCTGGGGAACGCCCATCAACAACAAGAACAGCAACAAACAACAAGAACAACAACAAACAACAAGAACAACAAGAACAACACCAACAACAACAAATACTGACTACCCTATATGAGGACCAACATTTACCTTCAAAATCTGCAAGTTTGTGACACACTTTCAAAGTCATCACTGACTTTAAAAAAAACAGTTTAATTTAAAAACAACTCATGCTTTCTTCGGGTGTTTTGTTTCAGGAATCAGAATTTCCATATTTTCTTTTATTGCAACGCAATGAACACACACATACACACATGCACACACGCGCGCGTGCGCACGAGCGCGCGCACAAACGCACATACACTCGCGCGCGCGCGCACACACACACACACACACACACACACGCACACACACACACAGTGGTCTAGAGGTAACACACATGCCTACAAAGCAAGATGTGCGGCGGGTTCGATCGCTGTTAGAACCCAAACTTTTCCCCCACCTATTAAACCTTGACTGGTGGTCTGAGTGCTAGCCTTTCATCACGCATTCAACGCACGTAAAAGAACCCACGGCAAAAAGAAAGCTGTCCCTGGCAAATTTATGTGGGGTAAGTCACTCTGGTAGAAAACAAATGCACATGCAAATAGGAAAAAGAATAAAAAAATGAGTGGCGTTGCTCTTGTGGCGACACGCTCTCCCCGGGGAGAGCAGTCTGAATTTCAGGCAGAAAATCTAAAAATGGCATTCAATACAATACAATGCAGCACGACTCTCTCTCTCTCTCTCTCTCTCTCTCTCTCTCTCTCTCTCTCTCTCTCTCTCTCTCTCTCTCTCTCTCTCTCTGTATTTTTTTTCTCTTTCCACTCTTGTTTCTTGAAATACATTGTGGCCAAGGGCCGATGTGCATGAAACCTTTCAGAGATCAGAGAGAGAGTTCTCTCTCTCCCATTTCTTCCATTAATGTACTTTTAAAAAAGACCAATGACGGACGCAATATCCGAGCGGTGAAAACCATTCAACTTCAATCCTATGGGCCCATGAAATCGTGAGTTCAAATCTCGGCGGCGTCTGGTGATTCAGGGTGGGATTTCTACGATCTCCCAGGTCAAATTCAAGTGCAGGCCTGCCAGTGCCTTAACTTCCTTCGTGTATATACACAAGCAGAAAATCAAATATACACGCTAACGATCCTGTGTTTCATGTCAGCGTTCGGTGAGTTAGGGAAACATGAACATACCCAACATACATCTCCGAAGACGGACGCGGGAGAGGGTGGACAATGGCACAAGAAAACAAACAGATATGATGGTCTGATTTTGTTGTTCAGAATTCACTATTACCACTGATATTTTCACTATTTCTTTTTGATATTAGTTATCTCTTTAACTAGTAAATATAGAAGTAACAATACCATTATTACCACTACTCGTCATAAAAGTAGTAGTAGTAGCACCAGTACGAGACAATCGTGAAGAACACTAACATTCTACCACTCGCCTATATCTTTAAAAACAACATCACAGATGATCTAACATGTGAAGGAAATGACACAAGAACTACCACCAAAAAATTGCACAAAAACAACAACAGCCCTCACCTGTGTTAGTCCTAACAAAGTTCCACATCAAACATACACTGGTTAGCACCTTAGCAGACTGATGCAGAAAAAAAAAACTTAGTATTCGACTTCACACTTAGTGCGGTCAACCTCAAGACCTGAGGGACCATCCGTCAGAGGCCGGACAGATGGCAGACTGACCAGTATGAAACTGACCGCTAAACACCCCCCCACTCCCTCCCACCCCCGTCCATTTTAATCCCACTCCACCGCCACCCACCACCACCACCACCACCACCCTTCCTGTCTACTCAGCTGAACGTTCACTTCTAGGCACCAACTCGACATGGTTAGCGCACACTTTTGGTTTTACCCTGCCATTTTTGGCGCTATTCCAGAACTTCTGCGACACGTTTCCTCTTTTTTGGTTTTTGCCGATGAATCCTGAGCTTGTCATGACCTGTACAATCGTGTATGACGAGTTGATTGCTCTTCGCCACTACCGAGTGCTGACATGAATCTCTGTATCATTTGACAGACATGGATACTTTATTGTGTCCTTTAGCACGCCGGGAAGATCTCCAAGCTCAATTCACCACATGGCTATGACCAGAATTTGAACCCGTGATCTACAACACAGTGTGGCAGTGTTGATACACTAAAATTAATCTTCAGCTGAAGCTGGTCTGAGAAGATTTGTGGAAATCCTACCACCGGGCTCCACCAAGTCTTGAACCTGTGTGGTCTCAACACCATACTTGTCTTACTGTTACATTCGACTACAATATAACGTGTATTTAGCCACAACATGGGCTTTTGAATTAGCTTGATGCTGCTGTAGTACGGTTTTTTGTTTGTTTGATACAGACGGAAGGAATTACTAAAACCCGCTTGATTAAATTAAGGCCGTGCAGATGAGTCAGCCGCTCTAGCTCTGACTACTCGATTATTGTGGGTATAAACAACCCTGGAAAGCCACACTTCATCCCATGTGCTCCCCGTGGGGATGCCGGGAGCCTTTCAGTTTAAGTAGCATCCCCACCTTCTGGAAACTCTATGCTAGGAATTCCCTCTTAATTATCCCTCTCTGTGTTTCTGCCTTGTTCCTTTTCTTCCTGCTACCCCCATCTTGTCTATTTTCTGTCTTTGTGGTCAATTCTCCTGCCACTTTTCCAGAAAGACTTCAAAGATAATTTTCTCCCACGCCGAAGTCGGATGCGCTGGGCCTAAATTGTCAGGCCTTAACGGCAGCGTGACGCATTGTTTATCATATGACCGACAATGATAGCTGCCCTCTGAGCGTTCACCGGCGACGAAGAAGAATCCCATG
>CM054141.1:3126758-3189258 GCA_028751875.1 Rapana venosa
GTAAAGTGTCTTTCCCAAGGACACAACACCGAGCCGAGCGGGGATCGAACCCGCGACCTCTGGATCACGAGTTGACCGCCTAAACCACTCGACCACGGTGCCTCCTCACAATATGTGTAACCGTCCTCTTTTGCTCAAGACAGAGAGAGAGAGAGAGAGAGAGAGGGGGGGGGAGGGGGTATATATGTATGTGTGTGTGTGTGTGTGCGCGCGCGCGCGCGCGCGTTTTCAGTATATTGAAACTAAAAATATATCATGCCGTTAGTTTCGACGTTCCGAAAATAGCACACACACAGAAGATGAATACTTTTTTTAAAAATAATAATAATAATAAAAGAAAAGAAAAACACAAGAAATTCATGTAGGTTACAAGCAGAGCTAAAACAAAACAACCAGTCATTATTCTAACATACGAAAACAAAAATCGATATCACAGTTTCAGGAAAACCGTTTTACTTATAAAGAAAGAGTATTTATACATCAGTGACATCCATCGACATATGTGTGCACACAAGTAGGCAAGCACTGGTGCATGCACGCGCGCGCGCGAGCGCGTGTACACATACACACGCACGCACGCATGCACACACACCTCAAATACAATCCAACATTGTTATAACATGTCAAAGAATAAAAATATAACGAATGTCTGATATAGTATATTTCATGAAAAAGTATCAAAATTAAGTAGGCCTATAAATAGTACACGTTCCTTGTTTTTCCTATGTCCAACTAAATCTCTCTCTTTCCCCTTTCCCTTCTACCCCCCCCCCCCCCCCCCCCCCCCCCCCCCCCCCCCCCCCCCCCCCCCCCCCCCCCTCCCCTTTTCTCTCTCACTGATCTAGTCAGTCTGGGTTGTTCAGTAGCAGGACTGAAATGGATTTAAAGCTAAGGGTTTGAAATTTGGGAATTATACAGCGCTTTTTGCTATGGAGGGGGCTCAAAATACGTATCCAGCACGTGCATACCATCATTCGCACGCACAAATACAGCCCACGGTTTTGTTATATGGTGCTGAAATATAGGTTATGGATGCAGCTGTAGCACATTGTGGATCAAGTCCTTCAGATGATACTATAAACCGAGGCCCCGTGTTCGAACGCATGCAGAACATCTTGCGCACACGTTAAATCCTGTTCCGCTTTTCGGAAGAGTAGGCCATTGTGTGCCGGTGGAAACAGATGACAAAATTTACAAAACCGCATACACACGGGGACTGGATGTAAAAAAATGCACATGAGTGCTTATTCCATTATCCTCGATATAAAGGAATAAATAAAAATAAATTAAATAAGTGCACCTTTTTGCTTTTAAAACAAGTTTTACGTCTAGGCTGATGTTGGCTTCACTTATTGATCTTGTTTAAAGTGAAAAATAGATATCCTCTCTCTGTTGAATCTGCTGTAAGATACTGGTAAAAGAATCTGCATAATGGATGAGAGCAGGCTGCCTTCAAGTCTTACAATATATCGTTTATTTTGACATCAAAAAAGGGAAAATACGCCGTGTGCACCCGCCCCGCAGGGACAAACTTGCATGCACCCACTCACACGCGCGCGCACACACACACACACACTGTAAATCTAAAAAATGTCCCCATCCTATCAAAGCTCTCTCTCTCACTCACACACACGCGCGCGCGCAAGCACACACGCACTGCACGCATGCACAGAGACTTGAAAAGTTCTGCCTCCTATTATGATGATGAGGAGGGATTCATAGTAATAATGATGATGATGATGATGATGATGATGATGATGTATGATGATGATAATAATAATAATAATAACAATATGGAACTTATATAGCCAATATCTTGTAACACAAATCAAAGCGCTTGTTTTAAACCTCTTCTTACACATACAACCAACAACAAATAGTTTTTGCAATTCAGTTTAAATACAGACCCGCAAAAAAAACCATTAATGTGACCACTCCTGTACCATACACACCTTTCTCCTGTCCCATTCATCATTCACACATCTTTTAATAATCCAACTATGCAAAAATCAAACCTCCTTTTTTTTCAAACTTTTTGTTAATGTTTCTGACACCAGTACGCGGCCATAGCAGGCAGATAGCCATGGGTGCTTTGCCTTAGGCCCTGTCAGCTGGTCAACCAGCAAAACAGCTTTACGTAACCACCTCCTGCACTTTACACTCGACACACAGCTTTCTCCTGTCCCCTTGATCATTGTCACAACCAATCTAATCTCTCTCTCTCTCCTCTCTCTCTCCTCTCTTCTCCTCTCTCTCTCTATCTCTCTCTCCTCTCTCTCTCTCTCTCTCTCTCCAACAAAAAGGATTGTGATGCCATTCAATGATGAGCATGCAATATCTACAAATCATCCGAAAGTAATCTGCTTTGATGATCGAACTTAATGTGTGTGCATGTGATCAGAGAGAGAGAGAGAGAGAGAGGGGGGGGAGAGAGAGAGAGAGAGAGAGAATTTGATTTGACAATATTTTATTGTGATAAGCTGTTAAAGCCCATTCACAAAGGGACAGTAGGAAGGGGACTGGGCACAAACACATATTTCAGAAATAAAGATGTAATAATTCTACAGCCCAAATGGTCGACATGGCATGGATTCCACGACATGGTTAAATGATTTACATTAAGTTCAGATGAATTGGTGCTTAACGCTTTCGCCCATTGCAAATGGGGAAAGGGGAGAGAGTCACAACAACCATAATTATAAAACACCAAGTCTGTGACAAGGCTTTAATGTCCCTACGTTCCGTCTGATCGGGTAACTCTGCTCTTTTCAACACGTGAAAAACCTAACTCACAATATGATGTATGTTCTTTCGAGCCAAAGGCCCATAGAGCCGGAGCTTATCCCGGTTTCTGTAGCGTTAAGCGAACTGATGGTTTTTCACCACCCCTGTGACAGGCGCTAGTCTGTCGCCAGATACTTCCCCAGCAGAGCTGGTAACCCACTTGTACACCTGGTGGAGTGAGGAAATAGGAGTAAAGTGTCTTTCCCAAGGACACAACACCGAGCCGAGCGGGGATCGAACCCGCGACCTCTGGATCACGAGTTGACCGCCTAAACCACTCGACCACGGTGCCTCCTCACAATATGTGTAACCGTCCTCTTTTGCTCAAGACAGAGAGAGAGAGAGAGAGAGAGAGGGGGGGGGGGGGGTATATATGTATGTGTGTGTGTGTTGTGTGCCGCGCGCGCGCGCGCGTTTTCAGTATATTGAAACTAAAAATATATCATGCCGTTTAGTTTCGACGTTCCGAAAATAGCACACACACAGAAGATGAATACTTTTTTTTAAAATAATAATAATAATAAAAGAAAAGAAAAACACAAGAAATTCATGTAGGTTACAAGCAGAGCTAAAACAAAACAACCAGTCATTATTCTAACATACGAAAACAAAAATCGATATCACAGTTTCAGGAAAACCGTTTTACTTATAAAGAAAGAGTATTTATACATCAGTGACATCCATCGACATATGTGTGCACACAAGTAGGCAAGCACTGGTGCATGCACGCGCGCGCGAGCGCGTGTACACATACACACGCACGCACGCATGCACACACACACTCAAATACAATCCAACATTGTTATAACATGTCAAAGAATAAAAATATAACGAATGTCTGATATAGTATATTTCATGAAAAAGTATCAAAATTAAGTAGGCCTATAAATAGTACACGTTCCTTGTTTCCTATGTCCAACTAAATCTCTCTCTTTCCCCTTTCCCTTCTACCCCCCCCCCCCCCCCCCCCCCCCCCCCCCTCCCCTTTTCTCTCTCACTGATCTAGTCAGTCTGGGTTGTTCAGTAGCAGGACTGAAAGGGATTTAAAGCTAAGGGTTTGAAATTTGGGAATTATACAGCGCTTTTTGCTATGGAGGGGGCTCAAAATACGTATCCAGCACGTGCATACCATCATTCGCACGCACAAATACAGCCCACGGTTTGTTATATGGTGCTGAAATATAGGTATGGATGCAGCTGTAGCACATTGTGGATCAAGTCCTTCAGATGATACTATAAACCGAGGCCCCGTGTTCGAACGCATGCAGAACATCTTGCGCACACGTTAAATCCTGTTCCGCTTTTCGGAAGAGTAGGCCATTGTGTGCCGGTGGAAACAGATGACAAAATTTACAAAACCGCATACACACGGGGACTGGATGTAAAAAAATGCACATGAGTGCTTATTCCATTATCCTCGATATAAAGGAATAAATAAAAATAAATTAAAATAAGTGCACCTTTTTGCTTTAAAACAAGTTTTACGTCTAGGCTGATGTTGGCTTCACTTATTGATCTTGTTTAAAGTGAAAAATAGATATCCTCTCTCTGTTGATTCTGCTGTAAGATACTGGTAAAAGAATCTGCATAATGGATGAGAGCAGGCTGCCTTTCAAGTCTTACAATATATCGTTTTATTTTGACATCAAAAGGAAGAAAAGCTGGGTTTCACATGACGCACTTGTTTATGTGATCTTGGTTTGGGATCTGTTTGGTTCTATGAAGGTGGTGGGCAAACGTAAAAAAATGTGTATCCATATTTTCAGACAAACATTGACTGACTGCCACTGGCAGCAACGGAGTGATCATAATATGCAAAGCAGTGAAAGGTTTCCCATGTATAGACAGTTCATGAGTTCACGTGATGCCAAAGCTTATTTGAAGCTTGATATGAACATATATTTTAAAAGAAATACAGCTGAATTTAGACTTGGTGTATCAAATATAAATGTTCATAAACTGAAAGATTTAAAACACGACATTGATGACCACAAGTCGCTGTGCCCATTATCTAAGTAAGCACTGGAGGATTAGGTACATTTTGTGTTGTTGTTGTCTAGCATTAGAGGATCCCCTGTGGGTGATGGCGGGGTGGGGGGGGGGGGGGCGCTGTCAGAATAAATAGCATCCCCACCTTCTGGAAATTCTGTGCGGAGAATTCCCTTTTGTATCACGCTCTTTGCTTCTGGTTTGTTCTTTTTCTTCATGTCACCTCTTTCTTGTCTGTTTTCTGCCTCTTCTCTCCCACACAGAAGTCGGATTCCCTTGGCCTGACATGTCAGACGGTTAACGGCGGCGCAACGCATTTTCGCTCATATGACAGTCAATAATAGTTGCTGTTTTGGCGTTTTACGAAGAAGAATTTGAGGACGTTAGGCAAAAATACGTCCCGATAAAATATAGAAGACGGCTTAATTTATTTAGACCGTGTTTACAATCAGTAACTAGTCATCCTGTATAAATCTTTTAGAATAAGAGATATCTTGTTATCTTAAGTCATAGTTCTGATAAGTAACGATTCTGGTGAAAAATCTAACACTGTGTTAGTTGACATTGCTGTTGGGGGGGGGGGGGTTGTGTTTTTTGTTGTTGGTTTGTTTTTGTTTCTTTCAATTCACGAAAACACAAATGCGGCAACCCCCTTAATACATCGCTAGTAGCCTTTTGTAAACTCTCTCTCTCTCTCTCTCTCTCATCTCTCTCTCTCTCTCTCTCTCTCTCTCTCTCTCTCTCAATCCCCGTGATCGGGCCAATATTCATAGCACAGACGACTTCTCTCTCTTTTAAAAAAAAATAATATTTTGGGTTAAGCTACAAATACATTACATCAATCTTGTTTTAAGTGTTGTTAAGCCTGTGTTCGAGGGGTGGCCCTTTTTTTGTGTTTTGTCCAGGAGCTTGACAGCCTTCCCAGCTATGTGTGTTCAGATAGCTAGCTAGGCAGCCCTGTAAGCAGGCAGGCAGGGTGAGGTAGGTGGCTTGAGTGTCTGAAAGGTAGGATTAGGCTTCTGGGCTGTACACAGTGGAAAAAAACCCACTTGATCCCCAAACTAAAGCCTCAGTGCTTGCCATTCCACTCAACTTGTTTATAACGGATGTTGCTAGCAGGATAAGAAAAATTCCATTCATAACTCGTTTGAACCCAAAAAAATGACGACGACGATGACGAAAACAGCCTGAAAAGTCTATATTTCCATCTTCACAGCTTTTGTTCTTCATGCTGTTAGGTGGTGCACAGTGAGAGAACGGTGATTTGAGAAGTCATAAGTCAAAAATGTTGAATATTTTATATCTTACACACACACACACACACACACACACACACACACACACACACACACACACATGGATCTGTGGTCTAGAGGTAATGCACAAAGGTGAGGGTTTGGTCCCCATTACTTTGTGCCCAAACTTTTCCCTCAACGGCTAGACCTTTTTTTTCCTTCTTCATATTTTCATATTTTATTCTGACATATCAAGGATAATGGAATAAGCACTTATGTGCTTGTTTACATCCAGTCCCCGTGTGTATGCGTATTTGTGAATTATGTCATCTGTTCCCACCGGCACACAATAGCCTACTCTTAAGAAAAGCGGAACACGATTTAACGAGTGCACAAGATGTCTGCGTGCGTTCGCACACGGGACTTTGGTCTATAGTCCCATCCGAACCTTGAGTGTTGGTCTCGGTGCTAGTCTTTCAGATGAGACGATAAACCAAAATTCTTGTGTGTAACTCTCATTCAATGCTCATGAAACAACCCAACCCAACAAGATAGCTGTTCCAAGCAAAATTCTGTAAAAACAAAACAACAACAAAAAACAGACAAACAAAACAACAGCCCACTCTGATAAGGGAAACAAGTACACATGCAGACCGAACACGTAGAGTGGCGCCACTCCTGTGGCGATGCATCTCTCCCCCAGAATGTATGTTCTTTCGATCCAGAAGGACCATAGAGCCGGAGCTTATCCCGGTTTCTGTAGCGTTAAGCTAACTGATGGTTTTTCACCACCCCTGTGACAGGATGCTAGTCTGTCGCCAGATACTTCCCCAGCAGAGCTGGTACCCACTTGTACACCTGGGTGGAGTGAGGAAAATAGGAGTAAAGTGTCTTTCCCAAGGACACAACACCGAGCCGAGCGGGGATCGAACCCGCGACCTCTGGATCACGAGTTGACCGCCTAAACCACTCAACCATGGTGCCTCTTCTCCCCCAGAATAGCAGCCCTTATTTCACACAGAGGAATCTCCTGTGACTGAAAGTAGTAAACAAGATAATACCTTTCCTATCATTGATTTTAGTCCTGAAGGATTACCCAGTGAATGAATGTGGTAAAAGCGTTACGCATCGCGTTCGTGATCTGCTGACCCAGGTTCGAATCCTGTTCAAGGGGATTCAATTTTCCTCCTAGAGTTAACATCAAAGTTGATTCCACTTCCCCCCCCCCCCCCCCCCCCCCCAAAAAAAAAGTCCTTCTGTGGAGACTTTAAACCGGGTCCTATGTGTGAACACACCAGAACATCTTGTCCACACATTAAAACCTGTTCAGCTTTTCAGAAGAGTTGACCATTGTATGCCAATGGGAACTAATGACAAAACTTACAAAACCACATGCACACAGGGACAGGATGTAAAAAAAAAAACCCACATGTGTGCTTCTTCCGTTATCCTCGAAGTAAAAGAATTTTAAAAAAATAATAAAAAAAGATTGTTTGACTTAGTTAAACTTCTTGATAGCTGTGGCTGTTGGGTCGAAAGGACATAGGCCTAGCTAACATTCTGTGTAAATCACTCTTTCATTGAAGTTTTGTATCAACTCTAAGAGGAGTCCCATTCAAAAGCTCAGGACAATATTCCATGTGCTGTTTAGGCAAAGAAAACTATTGCTTAGATATAAAAATGTAGGCCTACTTCCTATACACAGCCACATGGCTTTACAGCACAGTTAGCTAGCAATACCCTTTGTCCCTTCCTGGATGATGGCCTGAGGTGGCAGAGTGCTCTTTCCCACTTGAAGAGTGAGGTGATAGCCACCTGAGAGCTTGCCACAGCTGGTCTCAAACAATAGGTTTGTTGGTTTAAAACCTTTCTGAATAGCACCCCCCACCCCACCCCACCCCCCACTCTACCCTTTCCCTACCTTTCTTCTCTCTAGTGTATCAACTGCTTCTGGTGTGTTGGAATATTGGCTGGTTGGGGCTTCAAAACTCTGTGTGTGTGTGTGTGTGTGTGTGTGGTGTGTGTGTGTGTGTGTGTGTGTGTGTGTGTGTGTATGTGTGTGTGTGTGTGTTGTTGTTCCTACATACTGCCACATGGCTTTACAGCACAGTTAGCTAACAATACCCTTTGTCCCTTCCTGGATCATGGCCTGAGGCACTACTGCTGTGTAGTGGCCAGTGCTCTTTCCCACTTGAAGAGTGAGGTGATAGCCACCTGAGAGCTTGCCACACAGCTGGTCTCAAACAATAGGTTTGTTGGTTTAAAACCTTTCTGAATAGCACCCCCACCCCACCCCCACTCCACCCCTTCCCTACCTTTCTTCTCTAGTGTATCAACTGCTTCTGGTGTGTTGGAATATTGACTGGTTGGGGCTTCAAAACTCTGTGTGTGTGTGTGTGTGTGTGTGTATGTGTGTGTATGTTGTTGTTCCTACACACTGCCACATGGCTTTACAGCACAGTTAGCTAACAATACCCTTTGTCCCTTCCTGGATCATGGCCTGAGGCACTACTGTTGTGTAGTGGCCAGTGCTCTTTCCCACTTGAAGAGTGAGGTGATAGCCACCTGAGAGCTCACCTTAAACAATAGGTTGTTGGTTTAAAACCTTTCTGAATAGCAACCCCCACCCCCACCCCACCCCCCACTCCGCCCCTTCCCTACCTTTCTTCTCTCTAATGAATCAACTGCTTCTGGTGTGTTGGAATATTGGCTGGTTGGGGCTTCAAAACTCTGTGTGTGTGTGTGTTGTTGTTGTTGTTTTGTTTTGTTTTGTTTTGTTTTGAGCTGATCGTGATGTGTGGTCAGGATTGTGGTAAAAGTGTTACGCATCACGTTCGTGATCTGCTGACCCAGGTTCGAATCCTGTTGAAGGAGATTCAATTTTCCTCCTGGAGTTAACATCAGTGCTGATTCCACTCCTACCCCCACCTCAAAAAGTCCTTCTGTTGAGACTTTAAACCGGTCCTTCGTGCAAACGCACCAGAACATCTTGTCCACACATTAAAACCTGTTCAGCTTTTCAGAAGAATTGGCCATTGTGTGCCAATAGGAACTAATGACAAAACTTACAAAAGCACATGCACACGGGGACAGGATGTAAAAAGAAAGCACATGTGTACTTCTTCCGTTATCCTCGAAGTAAAAAAATAAAATAAAAAAGTTTGTGTTTGACTTGGTTATACTTCGTGATAGCTGTGGCTGTTGGGTCGAAAGGACTTAGGCCTAGCTAACATTCTGTGTACATCACTCTTTCATTGAAGTTTTGTATCAACTCAAAAGCTCAATCAATCAAATTCAATTCAAAAGCTCGGAACAATGTTCTGTGTGCTGTTTGGGCAAAGAAAACTATTGTGTAGATATAAAAATGTAGGCCTACTTCCTACACACAGCCACATGGCTTTACAGCACAGTTAGCTAAAAAAAATTCAGTGCCATCAGTGCCTGGGCTTTATCACAGTTCTTGATTAAACCATTGACGCTAGGGCAACAGCAAAGTGAGAGCCCTCAGTGCCTGCGCTTTACCACAGTTCTTGATTAAACCATTGATGCTGGAGGCAACAGCAAAGTTAGAGGCTGTATGACCAGTGGCTTTCCCACTCATGGAATTCCACTTTACAGCTTAGTCTTTAGTGATCGACTATGGCTTGACTCGCACAGTCCTTATGTGCTGTAGCCCTGGGGGCTGGTTGGCCTTTGGAGAACATCTCCAACGCTGACTGTCCTTATGCCCACTTGGCTGAGAAAGTGGGGATGTACTGTGGGCAAGGCATCTCCACTATAATCAAATTTCTGCCCAGTTTCCAAAACAGCAGCTGCCTCCTCTGCTGTTTTGGAGGTCATTGTTGGACACGACAGACAAACATACAGCTAACAATACCCTTTGTCCCTCCCTGGATGATGGCCTGAGGCACTACTGCTCTGTAGTGGCCAGAGTGCTCTTGCCCACTTGAAGAGAGAGGTGATAGCCCACCTGAGAGCTCGCCACACCTGGCCTTAAACAATAGGTTCGTTGGTTTAAAACCTTTCTGAATAGCAACTCACCCAACCCCCACTCCACCTCTTCCCTCCCTTTCTTCTCTCTAATGAATCAACTGCTTCTAGTGTGTTGGAATATTGGCTGGTTGGGGCTTCAAAACTCTGTGTGTGTGTGTGTGTGTTGTTGTTGTTGTTGTTTTGTTTTGGGGGGTTTTTGTGGTTTTTTGTTTTTAGATGATCGTGATGTGTGGTCAGGATTGTAGCTTTCAAAATGTATCCACTGGTCAGCAGGAATCAACATTCCTGCAACTTTATTGTGTGTGTGTATGTGTGTGTGTGTGTGTGCATGCAGTTTTAAAGTAATTTTCTTGATTGATTGATTTTATTTTATTCTTTTATTTTATTCTTTTATTTTGAGGATAATGGAATAAGCACTCATGTGCTTTTTATTCATCCAGTTCCCATGTGTCATGGTTTGCATACTTCTGCACTTATTGCGTGCATAACTCCCTGCTATTTCTTTCTCTGTTCACATTCACATTTTTTTTCATGTACGTTGTTATCTCCAGCTTAGTGGCATGCATATTCCCTTTTCTCTGCAATTTTGCATGCAGGTTAGCTTCTCGTAAAGTTCCTGGTCATGAGTTAGGGTTGGTTCATCAGCTGAGTAGCAGCAGCTTTGAATAGGAGGAGGTCTTGACTTGAGTTAGGAGGAGGAGAGTCAGTGTTTGGCTGAAGTGCGTTGGTCCCTGTTCCAGCATGGGCTGTTGGGCGCAGCGTGGTGTTGTGTCTCTATTTGGAGAACAGGGGGGAGCAGTACCTTGAAGTAGTTCAGGCTCCTGTGAACCCAGTCTTTGTTCTTCATGGTTGCATCGTGTCCGTCCTGTCAATCTTCCTCGAGGTGCAGGAGTGCACCTTACTTCCTGTGGTGTTGTGTCTCTTCTTGGACAGCAGAGGGGAGCATTCATCTTTGAGTGGTTCGGGTTGCCGGGGACCAGTCTATGTTCTTTGTTGTGCTGTCTGTTTTGTCAACGTCTTTCCTGGGGTGCAGGAGTGCACCACATTTCTTTCTCAGTGACAGGTGAGGGATGTTCCGTCAATATGATTGAGTTCCATGTTCCTTGTGCTGTTGTGGTGATTGTTGTTGAGTGTCTTGTGTCAACATAGTGCGTAGATGGCTGGTTCGTGAACAGATTAAGGTAGAATGTTTTCAAGGGAGGTTTCTTCTGCCTTAAGGTTTACTGTCCATTAGGTAGAGTTAAGATTTTTCTTTAGTAAACTGTAGGATGCTTATCTTTAATCTGTTTTTAAATGCTGCTAACATGTTGGTCAAGAGAGTTCTCATTTTTCTGTGAAACACTCAGCATTTCCTAAGTTTAAATTGATATGGGTGAGTCCTGAGTGATTTGGGATTTAGTATTTTGTTGCATGTTAAGCAATTGTGTGTGGTTATTAGTTAGCTGTAAGAACAATTCTCTCTTGTGGAAGAATATGTTTAAAAGTATTTTAACTTAACTGTCATCATTATCATTAACCATTACGCCCAGTGGTGTGTAGGGCAGCAACAAAGTGCTTCCACTCCTGCCTATCCTGGGCCAACCTAGTCACTGATCCCCAAGAGTGCTGCATGGCCTTCATCTCACTTTCTACAGTCCTCCTCCACATTGCTTTTGGTCTTCCTTTCTTTCTCCTTCCTTCTGGGGTCCAGTGCAATGCTGTTCTTGTGATTGACTGTGGGTCTCTTCGGAGGATGTGCCCAATCCACTTCCACCGTGGTCTGGTGATGATGGTTCCCATGTCCTCTTGCCTGCATCTCCGTAGTAGGTCTTCATTGGAGATCTTCTCTGGCCAAAAGATCCGGAGAATTCTTTGGAGGCACATGGTGTGAAAGGATCGAAGTTTGGTAAGATCCGCTTCAGTCATCCTCCGCACTCAGAACCGTACAGGAGTGTAGACACAACACAGATCTGGTATTTGAACATAGTTATAGAGTATACATTAGACGTGATTTAGATTCGAAATGTAAATGTTTCCTTGCGATTACATTGTGGAGTTTGGGCTGAATAGACAAATTGTCAACCTGGAGGATCCAAGGGAAGTAACCCTAGTCACCTTAGCACTAGTTATGGGTGTATGCTTAGGAACAGCAAGTATTGCCTGTTCCAGGTTCCTACTGGTGCCTCCAGCAGTGGAGTCGTGCCTGGAGAGGGTGCAACCTGGAGTGCCCTGAGGATCGCTGATGGCTTGTCCTTGACCCTCTGTCCCTTTATCCCCTGGATCCACCTCTTTTCCCCATGACCCATTTCCCTTCTCTCTGCTGCCCTGTCCATCCGTGACTCTCCTTGAGGACTTCAGTCTGCCTGGGCTACCCCACAGTGATAGTGCTTGGAAACCTGAGTTGTGACTATGAGGGAAGTGGAAGGGGAATATTCCTCAAGCAGGTTTCAGAACTGTGCAGAAGAGGGGAGGGGATTATTAAGTTAGGACTTAGAGTGTGACTGGAAGTTGAATCTGTGTGTGTGAAAGTGGATTTAAGTGTTTGTCTGATGTGATTTTTTTTTTAAAGTAAAGTCTAGAACTTTTCTTTTGTGTTCTGCATTTGTTGTTGTCAGGAAGATAGATAGAGAGGGAACGGGTGGGGGGTTAGCCACCATTCCTTAAGGAGCGTGACACCGTGTGTATGCAGTTTTGTAAATTTTGTCATCCGTTCCCATCAGCACACAATGGCCTACTCTTCCGAAAAGCAGAACGGATTTGAGTGTGTGCGCAAGATGTTTCGCTTGATGACAGGTGCGATTTTCTTCTTCAAGCCAGAGAAGCTGACTGGTAAAATTCTACAGAATCGGGGCTAGACTGGAAAAAAAGCCCAGCCCTTTTCTTCTGTTTGGGCTGTGTATTCGGTATCTAGACACGAGTAATCTGCCCTGCTTGCATCGCTAATTGTAATCATGCGCTTGAGTAATACAAGGGAAATACACAAGTAATCACATGTTCAAAGGCACACACACACACACACACACACACACACACACACTATGGTAGCTATTCTTTATTTATTTTAACACCAAAACCAACACACCATAACAGGGACACACTGAAAAGTGGAGGAAAAAATGTCCCAGATACAACTATGACTTCACAGTTTTCTCTGCTTGATTCAAAACTTGAGCCATCGTTTCAAACATGCTTTGCTGTTCCCTCGAGAACATTTAAAACATAATGTAAGGGATGAGGAAAGGAATTGCGTAGCATTAGTCCTATACATGTAAGCTAGTAGGTCAAACGTAGAAACGGCTTGATTCAACATCTCATTAAAAAATTTCGTCAGGAAATTCCCCCCACCCCCACCTTAACTCTACTTCCCCCAAGCACGCACGCACGCGCTCGCGCGCACACACACACACACACACACACACAGATAGATACATTTAAGCGCTTCGATTTGTTTGTTTTTTACAAGATTCAGCGCTATATAAATTCCATATAGTAGTAGTAGTAGTAGTAGTAGTAGTAGTATCACATTTCTTGATTAAACCATTGACGCTGGGGGCATTAGCAAAGTGAGAGGCTGTATGATTAGTGGCTTTCCCACTCATGGAATTCCACTTTACAGGTTAGTCTTTAGTGATCGACTATGACTCTCTGACTAGGAGGCTTGACTCGCACAGCCCTTATGTGCTGCAGCCCTGGGGGCTGGTTGGCCTTTGGAGAATATCTCCAATGCTGACTGTCCTTATGCCCACTTGGCCGAGAGAGTGGGGATGTACTGTAGGCAAGGCATCTCCACTATAATCAAATTTCTGCCCATTTTCCGAAACAGCAGCTGCCTCCTCTGCTGTTTTGGAGGTCATCGTCGAACACGACGGACAAACATACAAAAAAAAAACCCACATACATACATACATATACATGGATTATATATATGAATATATACACGCTCGCGCGCACGTGCACCCATACATACACACACACATACATGCATACATAAATTATAGATATGAATATATATACGCTCGCGCGCACGTGCACCCATACACACACACACACAACTACTACTACGACGACGACTACTACTAAGCCTACTTCTACTACTACAAAACGGACTACTGCTGCTACTACTACTTCTGCTACTACAACTCTTGCTGCTACTACTACTACTACTACAAACAGCAGCGGTAAACGAGACCATGTAAAACATAGCACTGGGTGCTTCACAAAACGCTGACATGCACAAAAAATGGAACTCCATTGGGAGTTCCAAAGGAAATTCAGAGAGAGAGAGAGAGAGAGAAATTTTATTTTTTGAGAGTGACAGACAGACAGAGAGACAGAGACATAAATTATTATAAGACGAAGTCATCAGTTTGAATCTAAGCAGCAGGATCTGATGAATGTTGTTGTTGGACATTCCCCAGCTAAAGACCCGTCGCGTTGGTTACCCAGAATACACGCTGCCTTGCTCATCACATCTACGAATCACTGAGATGGTAAGCAAAAACACTTCGCCATACAGACCACCAAACTCCGACTTCACAGAGTGTGGGGAATCAAGGGTGGAAATTGCTGCCATTTCCCAGAGCAACTTAACTGACAGTGCTTTCACTCCCTTTGTAAATCTACACAGGCAAAAGAATTGTCAGTAATGCAAGATCAAGGTCCCATAGATCATGTCAGAGGTGAGTTACGGAAACTCAATCATACCCATCATGCACCTTGAAATGAGATAGGCCCCGCCATATTCAAAATACCCAAGAGAGACAGCTTGGAAAAAAAAAAGTAGACTACATAATACTGATCCACTCTTTGGGAAAAGTCAGCCAAGAGAAAATTATAACGAGATAAAAACACCCTCCCTACCCAAGCTGATCTCGTACAACTCTGGTATGCTAATTTTCCCAGTTGCCCGACAACATTCACAGTTGTTTCGGGGCTAGTGATGCTATGAGGCCCCATATCCCCCAACACAAGTCCATCTCTTGAGCAGCCTGCCCCTATGCCAAAGCACAATCCTGCAAAATCACACATGGGCGTGTGGAATTTAAAAACAAACAAAAACTTGAGTGACTCTTTCTCAGATGGTCGACTCAAAACTAACTGAAGTTATTCAGTCCTGCCGGCTTTAGTAGAGAAAGTCTATTCTCGCTGGCTTTGCCGATAGCAGAGGAACATCCGCTCTGACCGGAAATGGCGTGTGATACAATGCAGTATACTACAAGTTAACTGGTCTAAGCACGGTTAAGCCCTAACAGACATACATAAGCATTGCCCATTAACTACTCTGAAAGATCGTGGATTGAAGCTGCTTGCTTGGGTGTGCTCCCTCCCTGTGGTGAATAACTTCAAATTTCTAACAGGCCTAGTCCACTTGACTGTTAAAGCTTGGAAAGAAAAGAAAACCAACAATAACCGGTCTGCCCCTGCTTAAGGAAAAGACCTCCTGTGCCTGGGACTAAACCAAAGCACCACTAGGCACTCGCGACATGCTGGATGTCGTTTGTGACATCCCTGCTCTAAACAACTATCTTTGGCACTTCACAGCACTGGGAGATAGGCATATATATTTGCAAAGCCTCACCAATAACCCCTGCCTGAGAGAAGAGACACCTCGTTCACAACCGGCAAATCGACGCGTAATCACAGGTAAGACTTGAGAGAATGTTTAGGGAGCTACAGTTAGGCATTGGAGTTAAAATCAGTCAGTTAAGTTAAAATCAGTCAGTTAATCAATCAAATAAAGTGCATATTTTGATCTTGTGTGTGTGTGTGTGTGTGTGTGTGTTTGTGTTTGTTTGTGTGTGTGTGTGTGTGTGTGTACGGACGGATGGAATCAAGGCACTGGCTGGTCTGCACTTGGAAAGTTGACCTGGGAGATCGTAAAACTCCCTTCCCTTAATTCACCAAACACTGCCGAGATTCAAACCCACGACTTCATGAACCCATGGGACCGAAGTCGAACAGTCTTAATCACTCTCTTATAGCGTCTGTCAACTTATCCTTTAATTCTGATTAGAACTTGTTTTTAAAAACATCTCTCACTTATCAGCTGAACATTCTAGAATATCTGGTGGATCATGGTGGATCGGTGGTCTAGAGGTAACGCGCCTGTCTAGAAAGCGAAAAGTCCGGGTCCGAAGTGTGCGGCGGTTTGTACCCCGTTTGGACCGGAAATTTTTCCCCCATCCATTAGACCATGAGTGGTGGTCTGGGCGCTAGTCTTTCGGATGAGACGATAAACCGAGGTCCCGTGTGTTACACGTAATTATTTAGCGCACGTAAAAAAACCCACGGCAACAAGAGAGTTGTCCCTGGCAAAATTCTTAGAAAAAAGCCACTCTGATAGGGAAACAAATACAGCTGCAGAAAAAAAAAAAAAAAAAAAAAAGGGTGAAAGGGTGGCGCAGCGCTAAGTGGCGACGCGTTCTCCCGCTCTCCCCGGGGAGAGCAGCCCGAATTTCACGGAGAGATCTGCCGTGACTTAAAGTGGTATGAAATAAAATCTGAGCGCTTTGATTTGTTGCTTTACAAGATTCAGCGCTATATAAATTCCATACATTATTATTATTATTATTAATATGAGAATATCGTGATCGCTGTTGTTTTGTCTTTCATTTTCCGCTATTTTGTACTGTACAATGTCAGTTCCTTCGCCCCCAAGAAACAGAGTATCCAAGTATCAACAAAGCAGCGTGTAATCTTACAATCAAACGTCAACAGAACGACGGCCTGTGTCAAAACAATGAGAACACGGTGGGGAAGGAGCAGTTTGCTGAATCATGTTTTAGATAAACTTGGCGCCATTCACCGACTCTTAAACACACACCCATGGGGATGCCCGGGGTATTAGAGTTTAGATAGCATTCCTACCTTCTGGAAATTCTGTTCTAGAAATTTATGACATTTTCCCCTCACTGTTTTGTTCTGGCGCCATGTAATGGTATTGCAAACACTGGGACGGGCAAAGGATGTCCATTCTGCGATGTTATTTTTCTATATTATGACATTTTATTTTCTTGTACATTCAGGTGTCCAGTATCCTTTTTATTTTTTTAATCCTTTGCTGTAACGCGGGATAGTGTCCTCGGTACAGCCTGGATTAATTGGCCTTAATGAAACATCTAAGTTAGTTTTTGTCATTTACTGGTGTGTGTGTTTTTCTTTCTGAGACTGACAGTGTTAGATATTTGAAGGGACTGGATGGTGTTGATCTTGAACATAAAGTTAATGCTATTGGAGTTGCTGAAGTTGAAAAAGCCCAAGGTGACAGCCATGACAATTACGGCCTTGCTGGTCGGCGGGGCAACAAACGACATGAAATAGAGCTACTCTGTGTGTGTGTGTGTGTGTGTGTTGTGTGTGTGTGTGTGTGTGTGTGTGTGTGTGTGTGTGTGTGCGCGCGCGCGTGTGTGTGTGTGAGTGTTCGTGCGTGCGTGTGTGCGTGTGGGCGTGTGTGTGTGTGTGAGAGAGAGAGAGTGAGAGAGAGAGAGAGAGAGAGCGAGTGAGTGTGTGTGTGTGTGTGTGTGTGTGTGTGTGTGTGTGTGTGTGTGTGTGTCCATGATAATTACTGTTAAGTTTTCAAGCCCATTCACAAGGGGACAGTAGAAAGGGGAATGGGAAAAAACACATATTTAACTAAGAAGAAAAGAAAACCATTCACTACAGCCCAAATAATCATCATGGCATGGATTCCACATCATGGTTTAACAGCTACAACAAACACAGGTATTGAAAAACTGTGGTGACTGTGATTTTTAGCAGAGCCAAAACAAATCCAGGAAATTTATTGCTGTAAAGGCTGTACAGGTCATTCAACCGCGTGCCACGCCAATATATTGGTACATGTTTTTGTTTAGAAAATTTACGTCATGTACAAAGCCAAATGAGAGGCAAAAACTTGACATAGAAACCACATCAGCACAATTTTATCAATTTTATGTTTAAACTCAAGTTTGGCAAGATAGCAAAAAATATGGGCACTCTCCGCTGTCAGAGAGAGAGAGAGAGAGAGAGAGAGAGAAAGCGACAGAGAGCGAGAGAGAGAGCGAGAGACGACTACGTAAGGTATGTAAAATGACGGCCGTTTCTAGGGTCTCCGCGAATGTGAGAGTAATGAATTAATGAATGAACTAATTGATGATCTTTATTTTTCCGGGGTTACAGATAAGTATTCACATACTTTTTTTTTTAATCTGGCCTTTGCCCAGATTAGGGACTAAAAAAAAGGGGGGGTGAAATCAACCTTTGATATAAAGAAAAGAAATGAATACATATTCAACAAAATACATAATTCTCAACTGATTCCAACATTGTTGTTAAGATAGATATATTGATTATAACCAAGGAAACTAGATAACGTGAAACACGGAGAGAGAGAGAGAGAGAGAGAGAGAGAGAGAGAGAGAGAGAGAGAGAGAGAGAGAGAGAGAGAGAGAAAGATCAAATCAAATCAAATCAAATCAAATCAAATTCTATTAGTTCGAGGATAATGAATAAGCACCTATGTGCTTTCTTACATTCAATCCCCGCCCTTAGGGATACATCATGTTACTAGAATAAGCCCAATCCGATACCCATAGTCCATACACTCACACAGTATTTAAAAACATTTTAAAACACCCCCCAAAATACCCACCACCACCCCCATTCCCGGGGGGAGGGAGGGTAGAAACCCCGGCATATAAAGAACAAACCATGTAAATAGTATTATTTGACAAACCGGAAAATAAACGTCATTCATTATACTTTTCTTTTTTTAGTAGGAAAAGCAGTAGCAATAGTAAAGTACACAAAAAGATATATAATTAAACAAAAGGAAATTACGCAAAACGAATTACATCCACATGCACGCGCGAGCGCGCAGCACACACACACACACACACACACACACACGCGCACGCACGCACGCACGCACGCACGCATCAACTAGCTACCTACAGTAAAAAATATACTATAAAATCATTGAGAGAGAGAGAGAGAGAGAGAGAGAGAGAGAGAGAGAGAGAGAGAGAGAGAGAGTGTGTGTTGTGTGTGTGTGTGTGTGTGTGTGTGTGTGTGTGTGTGTGTCCTTTTATTTCGAGGATAATGGAATAAGCACTCGTATGATTTTTGACATCCATTCCCCATTTGTATGCGGTTTTGATACTTTTGTCATCCGTTCCCACCAGCACACAAAAGCCAACTCTTCCGAAAAGCGTAACAGGATTTAACTAGTACGCAAAATATTTTCAATAGCTCTGTGTGTGTGTGTGTGTGTGTGTGTGTGTGTGTGTGTGTGTGTGTGTGTGTGTGTGTGCGCGCGCGCGCGCGCGTGCGTGTGCCTGTCTGTCTGTCTGTCTGTGTGTTTTTCCTACATACCTGCGAGTGGGGAACTGCCCATCATGGATATACTGATTAATGAATATGCATACGATATTTACATACAAAGCACAAAAACTGCTTTGCCTGATCTACGGCGACTGGGTTGTTCGGTTCATTATGAATAAAATCACGTTTTCCTGTTGACTGATTTGATATTGTTTCAACACAGTTGGGTTCTGAGGTAACATATTCATTTGTCCTAGTCTCCTGTTTCGCCAGCTGAGCCCAGAGCATAGATAAGCGTCTTTTGCCAGAGAGAGAGAGGTGTCTTTTGCCAGAGAGAGACAGACAGACAGACAGACAGACAGAAACAGAGAGGCATACACACACACACACACACACACACACACACACACACACACACACACACACAGAGGGTGGGAGAGAGATAGGCGGGGAGGGAGCGAGAGAGGGAGGGGGGAGAGGAGGAGACAGGAAGAGAGAGACAGACAGACAGACAGTACGTTACACATAAAACGTACACAAAATATCAGGCAGGTCACAAACAGCAGCATAATGGCAGACCTGCCTTCGGCGGGGACGGGGCAGCCCAGCTGTTGAATTTACCGGTTTGTACTTCAAATCTACACACACACACACACACACACACTCACTCACTCACTCACTCGCGCGCGAGAGAGAGAGAGGGGGGGAGATATTCACTCACACGCACGCACGCACGCACGCACACTCACTCGCGCGCGCGCGCGCGCACACACACACACACACACAAACACACCCGCGCGCGCGCCGGTAATCAAATATTGCCTGAAAGAAATCTCCATGCATTATAGGAGATAGCATGGAAATGAAATAGGAATGAAGGGTGGGGTTGGGTCCCCACCCCCACCCGCGTCCCCCGTCATCCAGCATTCCTTTTCCTGAACTATGTAACAACAACAACAACAACAACAACAACAAAAGCTGAAGAGTAGAGATAAACGTTAGCCCTTAGATATTGATATAGGGAGTCACCGTGGTCGAGTGGTTTAGGCGGTCGACTCGTGATCCAGAGGTCGCGGGTTCGATCCCCGCTCGGCTCGGTGTTGTGTCCTTGGGAAAGACACTTTACTCCTATTTTCCTCACTCCACCCAGGTGTACAAGTGGGTACCAGTTCTGCTGGGGAAGTATCTGGCGACAGACTAGCGTCCTGTCACAGGGGTGGTGAAAAACCATCAGTTCGCTTAACACTACAGAAACCGGGATAAGCTCCGGCTCTATGGGCCTTCTGGCTCGAAATAACATACTTAGATATTGATATACACAAGGTTAATAATTATATATATATATATATATATATATATATATATATATATATATATATATATATATAATAAAATTATTAAAAAGAACCGCCATTTTGTCGGCCTTGACTCTTATGTTCCGTTTATGAGAGAGAGAGAGAGAGAGAGAGAGAGAGAGAGAGAGAGAGAGAGAGAGATCACCATATGATGTTATCTGTTTGATTGTCAGGTTTGTCCTACAGCGTGAAACACTTCTGTGTTATCTGGTGCGACTGTACATTATGCAATACCTGTTTGGGTTATCAAGTGCTATAAAGCCGATAGGCCTATATATCCTAGTTCAGTGTATGTTAGCTTTCATCGCCATTAAGACTGGGTTCCCGGAAGCTAAAAAATATAGCTTCAAAAAGGTGATATGGGCTCCCGATGGCTCAAGTGCTCAAGTCTGATTTATTTGATTTTTTTTAAAAAGACAAGACGTTTTAGTACCACTGTGAAAGCTAAGTTTGAGTTTCCAAATAGCACACATAAAACATTTTCAATCTTTGTTTGGGGTTGTTGTTTTTTGTTGTTGTTGGGTTTGGTGTTATTGTTGTTGGTTTTTTGTTGTTGTTTTGGTGGGGGGGGGAGGTTGTTGTTGTTGTTTTGTTGGTTTTTGTTTGTTGTTGTTGTTGTTGTTTGGGGGGGTAGTTTAATCTGGATCTAATTCCCGATGGCTCAAGTGTATCATTCACCTTTACACTGTCAAGAGTACCTAAACAAGCAATTTGGTTATCAGCTCTCCCTCCCATCCCCCACCACAACCCGTTTCCGGCAGAGAGGTAAAAGTGATATGTCATATGTCAACAAGATACGAAACAGCTGTTCGTGATTTTGTTATTTCATCAAACCTAGCAAACCTGTCCGCATGATTTCGACAAAATATGCTCTTTGAAGGGGGAAAGGTGGCGGGGGAAGAGAGAGAGGGGGGGTTGGGGTGATGGGTAAACTAGGGGAGGGGAAGAGAGGGTGGGCAAGGGTTTCGGGTTCCACCATGAACTTTTAAAAAAAAATTAATCATTTTTATGTAGAAGCGGCAGCAGTGACAATAACAGCACTACAGTGACAACAGCAACATACTTCTCCCTTAACTTCTCGAGCACTTGTTGGATCACTCCTCTGGATTTTTCTGGCAGTGTGTCGGGGCATTTGTTAGCCAGCTGGAGCCAATACCCTCTACTCGCAGAAGCCCTAGTCAGTAACAGCAGCAGCAGCAGCAGCAGCAGCAACAGCAGTAGTAGTAGTAATAGCAGTAGTAGCCGCAATACAAGTAGTAGTTGTAGTCCAGTAGTATTGAGAGGAGTGCAAACAGCAGCAGCAGCAGCAGCAGCAGCGGCAGTACAACTAGAAGTGAACTAGTTTAGAGCTCTAGCTCTGCACATCTCCAGACCTGCTCAACGTGCGTCACGAGTTTTTATATCTTCTTCCCTATCCCATCATCTCTCCTACTCGCCTAGAGCTCAAAAATACGATCGCACGCATGCATGCATGTACGCGCATGCGTGGGCACAAACACACACGCGCACGCACTATGTGTGTGTGCGCACGCGGTGTGTGTGTGTGTGTGTGTGTGTGCTGCAGGTATGATGTTTTCACATGTCAGCTTGTGAGTTCCTGCCCTCTCCCTGTTTCTACTCTGTTCATTTTAATTTTATTCTCTCACAGCGTTGCGATCATACCTCTTAGTATGCAAATTTTATGCACCATAATGAATTATACATTGATTTCTTCGTTCTGCTATATCAGAGAGAGATAGAGACTCAATTTTGTGAAAGGCCAACAGCCCCATACAATAGGTGTAGACATAAGATGACTGAAAAAAGATGCAAATTAGTACAAATCACGAAATAAACAAGTCTAAGCAAAATTTCAAAGACATTACATTAACAATTTCAAATTCATCTGCTTCCACGCACATATGCACACTCACATGCACTCCCGCGCACACATACAAACATGTACACACACACGCGCGTACACGCACACACACACACACGCGCGCGCGCACGCGCGCGCGTACACACACACACACGCGCACGCACGCACACACACACACACTGTACATATAGGTTATCAATCATAGAAAGATAAACAAACATATCAAAGTCCGTTTACAATGAACAGGACGCCAGCTTATGACATTAATGTTGAGAATAGTTAAGTTGTTTCCTGCGTTCTTGATACATAATTATAACATATAAATCTACTAGAATTAAAGATGACATCATCATTTCCACTGAGGAACATCTTTGCCATCTGGATGGTATGTTTTCAGCCATAGTGAGATGCTTCTGAGGGATATCTGACAGAATGGACAGTTTCTTTTCTCAGTGATAGATAGACGTATATCTGACTTTATGAGAGAGAGAGAGAGAGAGAGAGAGAGAGAGAGAGAGAGAGAGAGAGAGAGAGAGAGATTGACAATGACAATGACAAATTCTTTTATTTCGAGGATAAGGAATAAGCACCCATGTGCTTTTTTACATCCAGTTCCCGCCCTTAGGGATATATACGATAATAAAATAAAATAAGGCCATAGCAATACACTTACACAGTATACGGAAAAAATATCTACACAAAAATCTACAAAAGTCACCGAAGAGAGAGAGAGAAAATAAGTAGCAACAAGTAAGAAAGAAAGCAAAACAGAAAACACAGAAACAACCGAAAAAATAGCAAGAAACCAAGAGCAAAACAAAAGCGGCAACAACAAGGGGAGAGGTGACAACCGAATAGTCCCTCCTCCAAAAAAAACAAAACCCCTAAACCAAACCAAAACAGGGCCAAACAAAGCAAAACCTCCATAAAGGAGAACAAACCACGTAAATAGTATCATTTTGGCTAACAGAAAGAAACGTCAAAAATTATTTGTGCTTTTAAGGGAAGCAACAGCAATAGTAAACTACATGAAACAAATATTGTACAAGCAATTTGCATCCCTATGCGCGCGCGCGCGCGCGCACGCACGCACGCACGCACACACACACGTACCCGCGCGCGCGCACGCACTCACACCATGCATCAATGCCAACATCAAATCTTTATCAATATCATGACATTGAATAGTCATAGAAAAGGACATCTGCACTTTGGAATTAGCTATACATAATTTATATGCTCAAGACAAGATATCAAAATAAAAAGATATCAAAATAAAACATTCACTAAATCTCAAATACAGTCAACTTACGCAATAAAACTGAAATATGAAATCTGAATAAAGCATTCAACGAGATACTAATTGTAAACACGACAATTAAATCTATAAGCAAACAATAAAAGGAGAGGGCGAGAGAGAGAGAACAAATGAACAAATTTTATTTATAGAGGGTTATAGAATAAGCATAACAATAGCTTTTTTACATCAAGCCCTCTGGAAAAAAACCCGAAAGAAATTAATGTGCAATACATAGCATGAAGAATGATATAAAGAAAGAAAAAAAACATACATTGATGATGGACTTTCCATGCAAAGAGAGAGAGAGCACAGTACATTTTGAATCCATATGATATTGCATATAGTTTTCAATTCATCAACACTATCACCATTAGCACTCACTGTGATTTAACATTGTACATGTTAAGATCGTAGAGAGAGAGAGGGAGACAGACAGAGAGAGAGAGGGAGACAGACAGACAGACAGAGAGGGCTGAACTCTGAAAGAATTTAATCATAAAAGGCTGTTGGCCCATACAAAAAGGGGCTTACTGAATAATGATAGGAATACACAGTGAAATACAGCGATGACAAAACAAATGCAAACAAATCCACAGGGGGTAAAATCTTATGATCTTAGGACACCCTACCTTTTATTTTAAAGGCTTTATATAAACATAAAGCTAAATTTCTAATGATATTAGGATTTCTACATCCTAGGAGTAAACAGTCTTAATGCATTAGGCTGACTGGTACATTTTGCTGGGATATGTTTGCCTAATGTCATTAAAGGTGGGGCAACTTAAAGACAAAATTAATGTTCTTCATCTGAGAGAGAGAGAATGAATGAATGAATGATCTTTATTTTCCAAGGGTAACAGAATAGGTATTCATATACTTTTTTTCATCTACCCAAGAGAGAGAGAGAGAGAGAGAGAGAGAGAGAGAGAGAGAGAGAGAGAGAGAGAGAGAGAGAGAGAGAGAATATTGTGATAAGAAGCATAGAGTACTGCCTTATTAAAAAGTCTCAAATAAACGACTCTTTCATAGCATCATCATAATATAATTTTTATTATCACTGACCATCATGCAATTAGATAAATGTATGTATGTATGTAGGTATGTATGTATGTGCGTGTGTGTGTGTGTATGTATGTATGTATATGTATGTATATATATGTATGTATGTATGTATGTATGTTTGTTTGTTTGTTTGTTTGTTTGTGCATAGTGAAATCTCTCTCAAACACAAAATTGTGTTGGCACGGTTTCCAATCAAGTTTTTGGGTCACAGTTGGGTTTTGTGCAAGGCACACACAAAAATCTCACCATTGGTGAACCCTTCAGAGCCCTTTGGGTGGGGGGTGGGGGTTGAGGGGTGGTGGTGGTGGGGTTAGCCTGTAATTAGGAAGGGGACAGGGAGAGGAATGGCGTCATCTTTGGGAGGGGGGGGGGGGGGAGAGTAGCCTGAAGAAGTGTGTACTGTAATTAGGAAGGGGCAGGGAGAGGAATGGCATCATCTTAGAGGAGGGGGGGGGGGGGGGGGGAGGGAGTGTAGCCTCAAGTCAAGTCAATTTTTTTAATGTCCAGATGGTACATTGAATAAGCAATGCATTTGCTTTTCTTCATCAAGCCATCTCTCTAAGAGCAAATTTCTTAATGATTATACTGAAATACTACATTATTACAACCTTACCAATAAGTTAAACCAGTAAAAGGAGAAAAATCGATAAAATAATACATTGGAAAATACAAATTACACACATATACACGCCTGTAGAAGTGTGTACTGTAATTAGGAAGGGGACAGGGAGAGGAATGGCGTCATCTTAGGGGAGGGGTGGGGAGGGAGTGTAGCCTGAAGAAGTGTGTAGCATGTAATTAGGAAGGGGTGAGGAGAGGAATGGTGTCATCTTAGGGAGGGGGGGGGGGGGGGGGGGGGGGGGGGGGGGGGGGGGGGGGGGGGGGGGGGGGGGGGGGGGGGGGGGGGGGGGGGGGGGGGGGGGGGGGGGGGGGGGTGTAGCCGAAAAGTCAAGAAGTGTGTAGCTGTAATTACGAAGGGGACAGGGAGAGGAATGGCGTGTATCTAAATCAAGTGCCCTAGACAATAAACCACACTTGGCCAGAAGGTAAATAAACACAACTTTCCGTTTCTTTCTCATCAAAGTAAAATGAGGCCTCTGTATTACCTTTTGTTGAGTTTTCTCATCCCACCAGGAGTAGGATGCTTAAGATGAAGTTTGTTTGTTCGACTATTGACTGATTGGGGTCTTGTGCCACCCAAACACAATTACCAAGCAGCCCTTATGATGAACAGGCCAGCCAAGCCCTAAATATGAAGTATGTTCTTTCGAGCCAGAAGGCCCATAGAGCCGAAGCTTATCCCGGTTTCTGTAGCGTTAAGCTAACTGATGGTTTTTCACCACCCCTTTGACAGGACGCTAGTCTGTCGCCAGATACTTCCCCAGCAGAGCTGGTACCCACTTGTACACCTGGGTGGAGTGAGGAAAATAGGAGTAAAGTGTCTTTCCCAAGGACACAACACCGAGCCGAGCGGGGATCGAACCCGCGACCTCTGGATCACGAGTTGACCGCCTAAACCACTCGACCACGGTGCCTCCTAGCCCTAAATATGAAGTTCTTTTATATAATTAAATATCAAGTTCTTTTAAATATCAAGTTATTTTGTGACCGATAACTCTGCCAGGAGCCTTTAAAAGAATTTCTTATTTAATTTATTTCGAGGATAATGGATAATGTGCTTTTTTTTTTTCTTCATGATTTTATAAATTTTATTCTGTTTGCTGTTGCATTAGATTTTTTGTTCTTGGAAGGAACAAGACTTAACTTCTCTGCTTTATAGCTGTGATTTTATTTACATCCCGGCAGACAGCAGTTCATTGTCTATGCACTTGTTTCAAATGACAGCTTTAAGTCAAATACTTTATTTTCTCACAAATAGCCTAGAGAAATCCATCTTCCTCCTCCCTTGTCCTATCTACAAACCACACAATCCTCGACTATTTCGAGTAAAGTAAACATCCTCAATGAGTTGTTGACAGGTTGGTCAATGCTGTTGGTCAATGTACAGAAGGGTCCTGAGAAAGTATCAGAACAGGTTCACTTCATACACTGTCCCGAAAAGGGCAGCTCGAGGCGGGTGGGGAATGGAGTGGTGGGGAGGGAAACAGTGATAGGAACCAGTAGGCGTATTGTGAGCTGCTTCCCCCTTCTTTCCTTTAGGCTAGGCCTAGCCACAAAGTGTGAAACAACAAGGGGTCTATCACACGACCGATACCTCTTTGCCTAGGCTTTAGCCGTCCAGTGTGCACACTACTTTTCTCACCTGCAAGACAAACGTCCCTAGGCCCCTTTTAGACAGTTTTTGTCGGTTGATAGGCTCTCTCTGCCACTACCGTAAGGCATTTATCGGGTGTCAGTTATTTAGTTTGGGCAGTAGTTGTCCTGTACAATTTGAAGTGGGAGACGGGAATGACTGAATAAATGATTCACTCTGTTGTTGTTGTTATTGTTGTTGGAGCTACCCACCAGACGCCGCGGAGATTTGAAGTCACGACTTAATAGACTCTTGGGATTGAAGTGGAATGGTCAGTCACACATATTTAAATCTACGAAATGAAAAGTAAATAAGTAAATGAGACAATAACAGTCCCTGTTGCCATTGACATTTTTTACATCTAGTCTGAATTTTTGTATTTACAGACGCATTCTCGAACTATTCATCCATGCGCACTGGCTGGCTTTTCTGACAGATCGACCGGTTACTATCAGTGCCTATGGCTTTGGTTTAAACAAAATTGATATTCGTTCAGAAAAGAAATATATCGTACACAAATCCATCTGGAGCAACAAGCTCATTGCTTACAGGGTGCTCCACAAACAAACAAAATCTGTAATTTGGCAGATGAAAAACCTGTCATCATCACAACAAAACAATACCTTTTGGAACAAGTGTCACTGATCAATCAGGAACATTACTTTTTTTTAATCGTGCTGCCTTTACATGTGCAAAAACTTTACATATTAATGTAACATAAAACTGTGCTTATCTTTTTTAAGTCGTAGGAAAGAATAAAAGAAAAAGAAAAGAAGGAACAGCAAGTGAAGTCAAGCGACACGGAAGAAGAAGTAGCAGCTTGACATAGATAATAATCGTGATTTTCTTCAAATAATAATGTAAAGTACATGTATATTAAAAATACTTCCTGATAAAGTACATCAAGTCACTTCTCTTATAGATCTAGATTTGTATGCCAAAAAGAGACCTCCAAAACATCTGAGAAAAAAACACCCGTACTCTTCAAAATCACCTTTCAATAGAAAAATTAAGCACTCGAGATATCCTTACTACCACTACTACTGCCGCTGCTGCTGCTACTACTACTCCTACTATACTACTGTTTCTACTACTACTACTACTACACTGAATCTCCCTAACATTTTGGGGGGCGAGAAACAGACCTGACATCACTGGTTGGTCTGACGAACAAGTTGTATGAAATAATGCCTATTGACTAGTGTATGGATAAGTAATAAAGATTTTCCTGGAACCCCCAGTGAATGAATATTTTCCTGAATATGTCTATAAGGAAAGTTTGACGTCCACCAACAGGTCATATGGGATGGAGAAAGGCTGGGAGGGTGGGGAGGAGTACTTAGATCTATGCTAAGCGTGGACCGATTTTCACCGTTTGAATTGAAAACTCAGCATACCTATGTTCAAAACTAGGAAAATAATGCTGTCCGGAAACATCGCATCCAACAGATTTCAACAAACAATTTTTTTTTTTAAAAACAAGACACAAAACTCTGAAAACTAACCTGCTAAATTTGGCGTGAACGGTGAGATTCAATGTTGTACAAATCCATTTTGATCTGCTTTCATTTTTCGAGTTGCTAGGCTAGGCCTACATAACGTCACTTCTACATGACCGAAGCATTATTTCCCCTGATGCAAGATGAAAGTACAGAAATAGAACAGAAGATTGAGGAAGAAAAAGAGAGAAAACAGTGGTCAGTTTTCTCCCTTCTTTTGACATTGCCAACATTGTTCTGTGTAACTTTTTAAAGATGTGTAAATCAGATTAAGACAGTTATTAACGGTTTGTTTTTTCTTTTTTGGTGGGGTTGTTTTTAGTAGACTGCCATCAAAACTATGAGTGCTGGATGCACTGTCGACCTTTTGTGTTACTTCAACGTTAGACTACGATTATTTGATATTTGTTTATCCTGATAGTTGTGGACGGTTGCATGCGTGTGCATGATTTGAATGCAAGGGCTTCGATTTGTTTACTACACAAGATTCAGCGCTATATAAATCCCATACATTATTATTATTATTTCCACCTCTGCTGCAGCTACAAGTACTACTGTACTATTGCTGTTGCTGCTGCTCCGACTTCTACAGTAATACTATTATGTCAACTACTTTATTTCCTGAACTCTGCGAAAAACGAGCAGATGTTAATGAGGAGGTTTGGGTGAGCTATGTTTTTGCTCTCTGTGGTTCATTCATTCATTCTAAAGCGGCCGCATACGCAGAACCTCACCATTGATGAACATAGGAATTCTAGATGAGGAACAAACAAAAGAAAAAAAATCCAATGACTCAAGAGATAATTGGTTTATTGCATAACAAGGGCAAATCGCTAAAAAGCAAAAAGTCATAGAGTAAGTTTTTACTTTGAAAAGAGTTTAAGAAGACACATCACTGCCCCCCCCCCCCCCCCCCCCCAAGTCACTGATGATCAAGAAGGTGACGCAAGTTGGCAAGTTTGACCCCGCCTCCCACTGTTGACCTACCCCGCCCTTCCACCCAGCCTTGTAGTTTGACCAATCAGTGAGTATATCATGGGATGTGACGTACGTCACACGCAAGTTGACGTCATTGGGCAGTAGGCCTACAGTCACTTGGTGGTTTTGTCCAGAACTAGTCTAGCCTAGTTAGTCTCTGTGTCAAACCTGCGTAGAAAGGTTCTGTGTGAGTCTTCGCTTCTTGGCCTTTTGACTAAGATCAAAGAGTGCATCTCAGTGTCCGAGTTGGATGTTAACTGATTACTACTGACACCTGGATTTGGATCGATACCCTGTACCACACCTGTAAGTTTTTCCTGTATATGTTTCACTTTTTTGTTGCGTATCGAAAAATATAGAGGTTTTAGAAAATTAATGTGCAGGGCCTACATGACTTCCATGTGGAGAAAAAAAAAAAGAGTTCTCGGAGGTTCATGAAAAAAATTATGTGCTGGGAATTTCCTCTTTTCTATTTCTGTCTTTGTTTCTGCCTTTTTCCTTTATTCCCTGTCACCTCCTTCTATATTCTGACTTCTTGGACTGTTTGGAGTGTGGATGTGTTTGTAAATCCATGGGAAAGTCTTCCCTGCCTTTTTAGATTTAGTGAATTGGAATGTAGTTATATAGAAACAAGCTCTCGCTCTCGCTCTCTCTCTCTCTCCTCTCTCTCTCTCTCTCTCTCTCTCTCTCTCTCTCTCTTCTGTTTAAGTTGGAGTTTGTTTATGTTGGGATTTGTTGTTTATTCCCTTGTTTTGTTGATAGTCGCTAATCAGGTCAAGGGCGGGATGGAAAAAAAGCAGGCGAATGCTTATACTGATGCCCTTGGAAAATGAAGACTCATTTATTCTCTCTCTCCCCCACTCCCTCTCTCTGAGTCTCTCTGTGAGTGTATTATAAGCAAGCACCAAGCGATTGAATTGATGGGGTAACAACCCGATTTCTAATTTATATAATTTATAATCTGCTTTTTTTGTCAAACGTATCCGTTATTGGTTGACAGTTGTACGAATGGATGAGTCGAGATTGCCTAGAAAACTTTCAATACACATACGATCTACTTGGTATTACAGGCAAAAGTTTTTAACTGGGCATCATAGGTGAGAAGCAGGTTCATTGAATTCGGTCTTGGTTACGTTCGATTTGGTAGGGTGAGGGGGATATAGGCCTAGGTTAATGGTTTTGTTTGTACATGATTTCGAAATAGAGTAATTTATTGCAGATAACAAGACTGGTCTTGTCATATCAATGATAGCTGTTTGATCTTTATATAATTATATTGCAGTTTAGTCCAGCACATGATAGCCAGACTTGTACTTATAGTTAAGAATTGTCTCCCCGTTCCTCGGCTTGAGCACTGAGGGTCACCAATGCGACCGGTTTTGTCCATTGTTAAGGTAGCCGCATTCCCTAGTCGGATATATTTAAGAATAAAAATATTATACCGGTCTGCTTTTGAAATCTATTAGGGCTATGTTTAGGTCTGGTATTTCTTACCTTTTTCCTCATTGCTATCGTTATCTCTCTCACACACACACACACACACACACACACACCCACACACACACCGCGCGCGCGCGGACACATGCGCGCACACACACATACACACACGCACGCACACGCACTCACGCACGCACGCACGCGCGTGCGCGCGCGCGCGCACACACACACACACACACACACACACAGAGTGATCGTGACCTTCTTTGTCCTTCGTATAACAGTGCTGGGGGAAATGGTGTTCATTTTGCGTTATGTTGTCTGTTCTTGTAGTTGTGGGATCCCAGAATACAGTTTATTTCTAAGAAAAACGACCAGCCCTGCACATTTAGATTATCTTCGTTAATAGTTTCCACAAAGGAAAACTGCCCTTCAAAACCTCGCTCTTTATTTACACAAGGCATTCAAAAGTACAAAGTATTATGTGTAGTTAATGATAGATGTTGTAATGTTATATACATGTATGATTTTTCAGTATGGCGTATACTCAAACCCCTCTTTGTTGAATAAAACACACACACACACACTATCTTTCGGTCTCTGTCTGTCTGTCTGTCTGTCTGTCTGTCTGTCTCTCTCTCTCTCTCTCTCTCTCTCTCTCTCTCTCTCTCTTCTCTCTCTCTCTCTCAGTGCAACACACACACACACATTTGCCACATTTGCTCGTTCAACAAAAGTCACACACACGCGCCCGCGCGTGCGCACGCACGCACGCACGCACATACAGCAAAGCTGAGTAATGTCTTCCACCTGGGAACATTTTTTTCATTCTTCTGTATGTAGATGAACAGCGAACAGCCCATACCACCGACAGACGCAAGGTAATAAACGTTCTTATCAATTCTTCAATCGGAATTGAGGTATAGGGGCAAACCAACACAAAAGTAGACCTACATGTGTGTATACACAACCGGCTAAAAGAGATAACAGCTGGTCAAGACGCTATAATCACGTGTCTGACAATGAGGTCGTAATGAGTCTGCCAGGCCTGGTTATCTGATTGTAGGACATGAATCACGATCCTGCTATCTCCCGACGACAATGGGCAAAAACAAACCACAAGCACAATGGACACTTCCACTGTAGAGATTATCAGCCGCCCAAATACCCCCCCCCCCCCCCCCCCCCCCAATAATTTTCATGTTTACCCTAGGCAATAATACAACAGAGTTACCGGGATTCAGCAAACAGACAATTAGAACTCTTCGAGTCTGATCTGATATGCTCGTTATCTGGACTTTTGAGTGGCGAGATCTTTTTAAAAAAAACCAGTCATACCCACAGCGATTCCTTGCACAGCCCAACCACCACTACCACCGGGGTACTCCCTTCCACAAAGGACATCTATTAGGGCTTCCTCCGTTCTTTATGGCTGTTCTGATAGCGGTCTTGGTGTAAACAACAAACCTTGCCCTCATGTTACAGTGTTAATTCGGTTCGAAGTTGCTAGCCAGCAGGTTTTTATAATATCAGAACAATGCAATGTTTCAGGACAGACGAATATAAAGGAAACACGAAGTGAAAAACGGTGTGTTGATTTTAAGAAAAGTTAAAAAAAACAACAATAACAACAAAAACAACATTATGGCTGGAAAACGCTTATCATGGGTGGACAGTTAGCATCAGTTTGAATGCACTGAAAGCAAGTGAAGATATAGGTGAATACGAGAAAGCCATTGTGTTCTTGTAACGGATGACAAAATGTACAAAACCGCATGCACACGGATTAGATGTTGAACCCCCCCCCCCCCCCCCCCCCCCCCCCCCCCACCTGAGTGCATATGGAAATCCTCGAAACAAGAGAATAAATGAATAAATAGATAAAACATATTTCTGTCTTTCTTTCTTTATTCTTTAGTTTCGAGCTAGGATCAGGAATAAGCACTTGTGTGCTTGTTTACACCAAGTCTCTGTGCATGCAATTTTGTCATCCGTTCTCATTGGCACAAATTGTCTCCTCTTCCGAAAGGCGGAACAGGTTATAACATTTGCGCAAGATATTCTGCGTGCGTTCACAAGAGAGAAAGAGAGAGAGAGGGGGAGAGAGAGAGAGAGAGAGAGAGAGAGAGAGAGAGAGAAAATCACGTTGTTGGGAGTATGCACTCAGGCGATAAGCACAGTGATTTCATCATGATGGAGTACTGGTCACCTTCCCTTTAACCTGTTAGTCTACCGATAGCGCCTTGGGGGTTTCCTCACGAGCCCAACCAGCTCACGCAACAATGGGGTCCAAAACAATGACCGCCGGAATGGAAACGATTTCAATGGTACAGGGATAAGCCCTTAGGGAGTATTTACACACATAGGTGCGGAAAGTTGTCATTAGCCGATAGGCTAAGAGGGAGTATTTACACACATGTGCTAGTGAGGTTTTGAGAGGGCAATAGACAGGTGCCGAAAGTTGTCATCAGCCGCTAGGCTAAGGTAACAAAGAAGACCCACCCCTTTTGTACAATCTTAAAGGTGGCACATGGGGGTCGAAACTGATGACAGTTTGTTTACAAGCTCCTGCTAGAAGTTGTGCCATGTTTTGAAAGGACATCACTTGTAAAGTGTTGCATGTAAACAATCGAATATGGCCAGAGGGCTTTAGAGATTGAAAACAAGTGTGTCCCCCTCCCCATTTGCTAAAAATTAGCTTACAGGCCAGAAGATGACTTTACAGAATGAAATGAGTCACTCACATACTTCCCATTATCAACAGGGGAGGTGGGGGGGGGGGGGGCGGCTGGCCTCTAATCTTCTATGATCTTGATTGAAATCACAGTTTGCCATTTAGAAACCGGCAGCGCCTGCTGGATTGATGAATCAGTCAGTAGGAGCTACTATCAACAATCAGTTGCTATTCAAACAGGTATTTTTCTCACACAGGTAGGTCTCTTTATAGGCCTCTATGTTCCTATCCAGAATTTGAGATCAGATATACATCAGCTGTTTGGTGGGTTGCGCTGAAAAAACTAGCCGAAACTGGGCCTATACCCAAGCGCAAAAAAGGCCTTTTCAGCCTACGCACTTAGTTATTCTGCCTAGGTCTAGCTTACTAGGATAGCTGGATTGTATTGACCAATAATGTGGTTTACTTGGCGAAGTCCCGATTGTAGCCATAATGAAATGTTTTGTTTTTAGTATGCACAGTCTGTGATAAACACACACACACACACACTCACACACACACAGAGAGATTAAATGGCATACATGGGAAGTAATCAAGACTTCATTTATGAAGTGTAGTGATTGCCTCCCTTGGGTTGTATGGAATCTTCCTTCCCCCCCCCCCCCCCCCCCCCCCCCCCCCCCCCCCCTCCTCCTCTCTCTCACGCTAATTTCTCAGTCGAAAGCAGCCAGAGTTTTTGTTTGTTTAAACTGGCTAACACTGTCGTGTTAAGTTCACAATCATTAAGGCAAGGCATTCCGACCACTGCCAGATCTACCTACTCTCCTCTCCTTATGTGATTGTGCCTTGCCGTCAATCCTGCTATGTATTTTATTCTTATCCGTGTGTGTGTGTGTGTGTGTGTGAGAGAGAGAGAGAGAGAGAGAGAGAGAGAGAGAGAGAGAGAGAGAGAGAGAGAGAGACTAATGTAGTAATTCATACTACATTCTGTACTTGCTCGTTCATGCGACAAATCTTTTCCTCATCCGCCTCCCCCCTCCCCCCCCCTCTCTCTCTCTCTCTCTCTCATGCGTCCCACCATCCGATTGAATGTTTAGCAAACGTTTGCAATGTCAATAAAGATAGGCAGATTATCTCCCTGCAGTGCTGACCTCATTTTGTCAAGGTCACTTAAACTGGCAGAGTGCTACAACAAACGCTAGTAAATCAGGTGACGTGCTTCTTCTTCTTAAGGGGCTAATTAGGGACTATGCTAGTTAGCTCGAGTTTTAGCCTCCCCACGAGTCGAAAGCCTCTAGCCTACCACAGCCTTGTCTCTTCTTCCGATCCTTGGTGTTAGCCTAACAGTAGATCACTTGGTGACTAACTTGTTCCTAGTAATTCCCCAACACGTATTTTAGGCACCCCCTAAAACCTGTCTGGAGAAAACAAGTAGGCCTAGTCAGGTTGAACCCCACATGGGGCTGGAGCTGGCTCCCTCAGTCTCTGTCCAGGATCTTGAACGGGATTACCAGGGCGTGCTCTGCGGTATTCTCAGGCATATTAGTAAATTAGCCTGTTACAGTATTAGGCCACAGCTAGCTTAGCCTACTCATCATCGACGAAAGATACGGTGTGTTTTGTTTTCCTTTGTTGGTTTTTGGTGTGTGTGTGTGTTGGTTGTTGGTTTGGGTTTTTTTTTATCGCGATGTACACAACATGTTAAGCGTGCATTCACATGGCATGACAAAGGAGTTGCAAAGGAATGGAATCGGAACCAAGCTGACTCCAAGATAAAAATCGCTTCAAACGAACTGCTCACCCAGCCAGTCGACCCCACTCAGATTCGATTTCATCCCAGATTACGTCGGGCACAGGCAATGCCGCCTCTCGAAAGTAGTATGTGCCCGTTTAAGATCCTATCAGATTTTAAAGTCTTGTCATGAATGCGTCAGTATCAGTACTGCTTCTTCAATACAGTATGATAAGGGATTTCCTCAATAGGAATTTGAAAACAAACGGCCCTTTTACTTTCCCTTCCCTCCCCGCTCGACCTTTTTTCTTTGTTTTTGTTGTCTATTTTAGACTGTTCTACATGTGTTGAACAGTTGTTTTTTTTAAAAAGCTGGATTCATAACTCCATTTGTTTAGTTCTGCATTTCGGCTATTCAACAATGTTGAAAACAGCTGGATTCTTAGCTCCATTAAAAAAAAAAATCATGACAACTGTTGCCAATTACATGATGTAATGAAAAGACTAGAATTAGAGCAAAACGTGACCCTCATGTTCATTTAGCTCGTTGACATTGTCAATTATCGACCCTGAGGAACTTAAGGCATGGCGCATGCGTGCAGTGGCAAAAGGATTCATATCAGGAATAGCATCACTGAGGGCTCGACTGGCTTGGATCAATCAGTATCGGTCAACAGCATGAAAGAGCATGTCTTTGTAAGCTGTTCTGACAAATGTACACGATGAAAGTAAAAAAGTAACACCAACAAAATTTGTGCACTATGTCCACATGCACTCTGAAAAGTGACGCACAAAAAATCTAAGTCTGACTTCACGGTAGGTATGACGTAGCACACAGGCAAGGTTAACCAACATATCTAAATCAAAACTAGAATCTTTCCGAGACAGAGCTGTGATCAACTGTCCCTGTCGAAAGGATTTATTTTCTAGATCTATCTGAGTCTGCTGGCTTTTTTGCCTTAGAGTTACACCATGGTGAAGAAGTGGGCACTGAAACTAAGTTCAGAGGAGAAAGAGCATTGACACTGACATGTCCCAGCAGGCTTGACTAACTACTCTCCCAGCAAAACCAAAAAGTATCAAAGGTCGATGGTCTGATGCTTAGGGACAGCAGACTTTAGGCTCTTCATCAGAAATGGACATCTTTGATGTAGGCTCAACATTGCTTCCCACTCTTTCTTTAGAAAAAAAAAAAACAACTGTGGAAGTTTCCCCCAGGTGGATCCTAATGTGTTTGATCCTTGAACAGAAGAGTCCACTTTAACTGCCATTCGACAATCCGTTTACTAGAGAACATACAACCCACCTCATCTTTTGATTCATTATGTTCTCATCAATGCATTAATTGTAGGAAAGGGACCCCTTTTAAGAGGCAATCCAGTGATAGCCAAGTACCTCAGTTCTGGAGATTTGAACTCATAATGCTAAGTCATACCTAGAGTTTTGCATGCACAGGCGCCATATGTTGTTGATGTAGCTTAGGCCTATAAGCCCTTTCATGGTTGGGCCGTGGATTTATTTTCCAGCCCGCCAACTCATCACTGCATATGTAGGAACACCGGGATGATGTCCTGAGGCCCTCAAGTGCCAGACTGTATCGAAACTATGCTCTGTATATGAATCCCAAAGTTAATGTAAGGGGTGGGTCAGCATAGTGGTTAGAGCATTGCGCTCTCGGTTTGATAGCCCAGGTTCGAGCCACCACTGAAACAACCGTTCAAGGAGGTTAGAGATCCCCCCCCCCCCCCCCTGGAGTTAGCATTGATCGACTCCACTCCCTCGAAAGTCCTTCGGATGAGATTATGAACCGAGGCCCGTGTACAAAGGCACGCAGTACATCTTGCGTACACTTTTAAACCCGTTCTGCCTTTCAGAAGAGCAGGCCATTGTGTGGCAGCAAGAACTTATGACAAAAATAAAACCCCACGCACACTGGTGTCGTGTTTAGACATCATCCCCGAAGTCGGAATGCGGCTACCTTAATGGTGGCAAAAACGGTCACATACGCAAAAGTCTCACCATTGGTGAGCCTTGGAGCTGTAGCCGAGGTGAGGTGAGGTCAAGTCAGATCAGGTGTCTGTATCGTCGCTATCGTCGGTAGGTCACCAGCAATGCCACCAGGGTTTATTCATCTGTCTCTGCTGAGTTCTTCGATCTCCCATAGCCCTCCCAGACCACCTCAGTGATGTTGGCAATGTAGGATGTTGGTGGTCTGCCTCTTATCCTTCTGCCCTCAATCTGACATTGGAGAACTGCTGTCATAAGAATGTTTTGTGTGTTTCTGTTCGCATGACCAACGTTTCTCAGTCTGTGCTTATCACTTTCAACCAACAGTTGTGTAAAGTTACACTGAGGGTTCAGCAAAAATACCTTCATTTGTTCTCCCCTCTGTCCAATTTGATCTTAGAAGTCACCTGAAGAACCACATTTCGGTTGTGTTTATTTTGTCACTTTCCAATTTTCATTTTGTGCGGGCTTCTGACCCATACAGCAGTACAGGCCAGATAAGTGTTTTTACAATTATAATTTTGAGATACTTAGGTATGCCTCTGTCTTTCCAAATGTTGGTTCTAAAACTGAATCATCTTTTGTTTGACCGTACCCATTCTAGTGTTGACGTCTTGTAGTTGTACACAGGAGCCATTATTCTCTTGTCTTTACCTTCATCTATCGCGCATCTCTAGTAGACCGTTGATGTAGCTTACCACTGAAGATTTTGAAACAAGCCACCTCCATTCCTCACGGTTTTCAGCTTTCTGTTGCAAGTAGTTCCAGGCAAGGCCAGTCAGTGAGTCCACTCTCTGATGTTGTCTTCCCATCTCTTTTACAGAGCCTTGATATTTGAAAGTTTGAACGTATTTCAGATCTGTTCCAAACGAACTAAGTTGATTAGATTAGATAAACAGATAGGTGCTCACTCGCTGACATCCTAGAGTGCAATCATGCGTGTCACGATGCTTAGAGCTCTCTCTCTCTCTCTCTCTCTCTCTCTCCTTCTCTCTCTCTCTCTCACACACACACACACACACACACACAACACACTGCCGGTGAGAACGGATGACAAAATTTACGAAACCGCGTGGACGCGGGAGCTGGATGGAGAACCCCCCCCCCCCCCCCCACACACACACACACACACACATCAGTGCTTATTCAATTATCCTGGTAATAAAAGGAATATTTAAACAAAATAATGACGGACGCTATGACCGAGTGGTTAAGACAGTTTGACTTCAATCCTATGGACCCAGTTTGACTTCAATCCTATGGGCCCATGAAGTCGCTGGTTCAAGTCTTGGTGACATCTGGTGAATTAAGGGTGGGGATTCGTTAGATCTCCCAGGTCAGCTTCAAGAGCAGACCTGCTAGTACCTTTATTCCTTTTGTCTATATACACATAGAGAAGATCACATATGCACGACAAAGATCCTGTAGTTCATATCAGCGTTTGTTGGGTTAAGGAAACACGAGTATTTCCAGTATACATCCCTGAAGTGGGAATGTGGCTACCTTCGTGTCGGGCAAAAACTGTGGTATTCGCAGAATCTCCTCATTGAACCTCGGAGCTCTAGCCGAGGAACAAAAAAAGGAAAAGAAAAAGAAAAAAATCAAACAAAAACTAGAAAAAAGAACCCCTACCATCACACCACCACCACCACACACCACAAGCGATACATGCTCGCGCTATCCACACACTGTCGATCACACACACACACACACACACACACACACACACACACACACACACACACACACACACACACACACACAATGTATACACACTTCACAAACTTAGGATGAGACTATAAACCGAGGCCCCGTGTTCGAACGCTCGCAGAACATCTTGCGTACACGTTAGACCTGTTCCACCTTTGGCAAGAGAAAGCCATCGTGTGCCAGTGGGAACAGATAAAAAATAAATTACATGCACAACTGGACTGGATGTAAAATAAAAGAATGAAACAAACACACACACACACGCACGCACGCACGCACGCACGCACGTACGCATACGCATATATACACAGGGACGGGATAGCCCTGTGGTTAGAGCTTTTGCCTGTTGCGCTCGCGATCTGACGGTCCGGGTTCGAGGCACCGCCACATTAACATCAGTACCGACCGACTCAACTCGCACAAATATAAAGTCCTTCGGGTGAAACTGTAAAACGAGGTCCCGTGTGTGAACACACGCACATCTTGCACACACGTTCAGCCATTCGGAAGAGTAGGCCATTGTGTGCCGGTGGGAATGGAAGACAAAATTGACAAAACCGCATGCACATATATGTTCACACACGCGTGCGCGCGCGAGTGCTTATTCCATTACCCTCGAAAAATACAACCCCAAACAAATAAATCACACGTGCACACACGCACGCACCCCTACCCGTTTCACACGCACACAAAACACGCACGCACGCACGCGCGCGTGCACACACACACACACACACACACACAGTGCTTTGATATGTCATTTTTTAAAAAGTATCTGTGAGGGCAGGATGAAAAAAAAAAGTGTAAATTTAATCTTTTACCCTCAGTGAAGATCATTTTGACTTGAGTTCACACACACACACACACACACACACACACACACACACACACACACACACACACGTCTAATATCACTTTAAGTGAACAGACATAAAATTGAAGACACACACACACACACACACACTTTTCCTCCGGTTTACTGAGGTTTCTGTGTTGAAACTGACAACAGTCGGTACGGTTATTTCATTACTTATGGTTAAAACTCTGGATTTGGGGAAGAGTTGGGATGATGTGGAAGAGGTAGAGAGGGAAAGAAAAAGGTTAACAAGCAAAAGACAGCGAAGATAGACCATCAGGCGCCTGTACGTATTGAGCCGTCAGATGACCTCTGTGACGTCACAGGACCTCCGCTTTTACAAATAGTCTGCAGAGACAAATAGTTCTTAAGGCCAGTGTATTTGCAGATACGTTCATGCCAATATACTTTAAAGTATACACATTGCGAAATAAAAATATGAAGTAAAACCATACAGCGATGTTTTAGTTTGAAAAAATTCTTTTGTGTATTAATACACAGTTTCTGAGCTCAGGTTGTAAATATGGACTACTTTTAATGGAAGATTTGCAAGCAGTATGTAGACTGATATATCGAATTTAAAATGGAATTTTTTCTGTTTTGTACCAACATGTTTGGCTACATAGATGAGAACGATGTTGTAGATATGTTGAAGTCGTAACTGTTTTGTTCAATGGATATATTTTATGGTGAAATCATCTCGAAATAGGGAATCCACGATGTAGATCATCTCGGATTTGCACGAACTGTAGTTCTGAAACCTAGATTACCAAGTGGGACTCGAACATTTGTTCTTTGGTTTAAATTTTACCCTTCGTATTTCTTATGTGGTGACATTTCTTCTAAAACGAGAGGGAAATCAGGATGTCAGTACCAAACAGGTAAGAATTTGTTCAATTATATATGACATTTGGACTTCATAGAGATGTTCAAGAAGTCGGTTGGGGACTGGGACGCAGCATAGCATGTGCGCTTTTTATTTCGTTGTTTCGTATCTGGAATGGGTATCAGAATATTAATACCCAGTCATTTCTGCCATTATCTGATTTAGAAAAGCCAGACTGAAGTTGGTGTTTTTGATGAACTGCTTTAGAAGCGACCTCCTGTGTAGTGTAGACGAAGGCTGTCATGTCCTCTGGTTTGCTATTTTTAGTCAACATTGTATTACGATAACTGCATAACATGTCCCCCATTTTTGGGGGATTTAGTGTGTTCGTAAAGTGAAATCGTATTAATTGTGATGATAAAGCATATTTGTATGATTCGTACCATTCAGTTGCTATTGATTTACCAATGTTAACTTTCACTGGTTTCAGGGCAACCCACTAAAATCCTTAGCCAGATTACTGATTAGGCATAGGCCTATCACATTGAAACAAAAAGTACTGAGTATCAAGTTGAAGAAAGTGTGAAAAGTTAGCTCACATTGCCTACTAAAATTAGTACACAAAATAGTGTGTCACCGTTAGCTGACAACATTGGATTTTAGGACATTATATATACATATACATATACCCAATACAACCTGACAAGAGCATAATAGAAGAGAAAGCAGCAACATCAAGAGCACCCTCGCCATTACCTATACTGAGGGAAGAAGTGGAAGAAGCCATCCGCAGCTTACCAGTAGGAAAGTCCCCAGGAGCAGACAATATACCAGCAGAGCTGCTCAAGCATGGTGGCGAAACAGTCATCACATATGTTACAGCTATCTGTCAGAAGATTTGGGAGACAAAACAGTGGCCAACAGACTGGACACAATCACTCATCATACCCTGCCCAAGAAGGGGAATTTACGCCAATGCCAAAACTATAGAACAATCAGCCTCATCAGCCACGCCAGCAAGATCATGCTCAAAGTTATTTTGAATCGACTCAAGAAGGAGGCAGAAGAACACCTTGCAGAGGAACAAGCTGGGTTCAGGGCAGGCAGGAGCACAATCGAACAGATTTTTAACTGCCACATCATGATGGAAAAACATCTTCAACATCAGAGAGACCTGTTCCACAACTTCATCGACTTCAAGAAGGCTTTTGACAGAGTATGGCACGAAGGCCTGTGGCAGGTCCTCAGAATGTTTGGCATTGAAGAAGGACTAGTGCAAACCATTCAAGCACTATACAACACTGCAAGCAGTGCAGTCCTTCTGAACAATCAGGTCGGAGACTACTTCAAAACCACAGTTGGGGTCCGACAAGGATGCCTGTTATCTCCAGTCCTGTTCAATCTGTTCTTGGAAAACATCATGAGAGAGACCCTCCATGACTTCCACCCTACCATCTCCATTGGCGGCAGACCCCTCAACAACTTACGGTTTGCCGATGACATTGACCTCATGGGCGGAAGTAACACAGAGCTGCAAGATCTTACGACCAGACTTGAGAACAGAGCTGGAGCATATGGGATGGAGGTGAGCTCGGAGAAAAGTAAAGTACTTGTGAACAGCACGAGCAATGCCACCGCTAAAATTTACATGAACGGCCAACAACTGGAGGAGGTAGACGCTTTTAAATACCTCGGCGCTACACTCACAAAGGACGGGCGATCGACGACAGAAATCAAAGTCAGAATAGCCATGGCAACATCTTCCATGACAAAACTCACCACCATATGGAAAAGTAAAGAGATCAGTTTCCCAATCAAACTAAAGCTCTACAAAGCCCTAATTTAGTCGATCCTGCTGTACGGAAGTGAAACCTGGACATTGACTGCTGAAACAGCAAAGCGAATCCAGTCATTCGAAACAAAATGCCATAGAAAACTACTGGGCATATCCTGGAGAGAACGAAAGACCAACGAATTTGTCAATAGTCAAATAACACGGCTGGCAGGTCCACAGGAACCCCTTCTCACCATCGTCAAGAAGAAAAAGCTGACATGGTTCGGCCACGTCACCCGCCACAACACTCTGCCCAAAACAGTACTGCAGGGAACACTCGAAGGTGGCAGAAGGAGGGGAAGACAGAACAAGTCATGGATGGACAACATCAGAGAATGGACCAGGATGAATGACTCGGCACTACTGTGCAGAGCCGAGGACCGAGATGGATGGAGGAGGCTTACCACGGCATCGTCTTTCATGTCTCCCCCACGACCGCCAAGGTCACGGGTCTGATGATGATGATGATGATATACATTATATAGGGGGAGGAAGAGAGAATGATGTTGATGACAAACTTTATTTCCAAGGTTTACAGACAAGCATGTGCACACACACACACACCACACACACCACACACACACACACACACCCCACACACACACACACACACACACACACACACACACACACACACACACACAACATGCACACACGCACATATGCACACACAGTCTCACACATGCACATATATATTGTAAAACATCTCATCTGGCTTGGGCTACAATCGCAACTTAACAACAAAGGTAATTACCAGAAATAAACCAAATACCAGGACAGGAAAGTACAGATTCTGAGCTGGCAACATTCCGTAAACTGATGAGTGATCTGAGCTTTTGTTTCAAAGTCAGTATGATAATTTGATATAAATATAATCATGGGCATTAACAAAGCAGAATCAACTAGATGTAAAATGTGTAAAGTTTAATTGAAATGGGTAAGAGAAGAGTCTGAAGACCCTCTTCTTTCAAGCCTTGTGAGTTTGTCAGCTGTCATAATTTCCACCTCAATTGTTTTGATTTAGGTGTAAATTATAGGGAATAAAAATTAGGATTCATAAGACATACGCCACATAGTATCCCAACAAACGAGCATTGACTTGTTTGCCAGCTTTATTGTTTTCGCCTTCACATGGCTTCAGAATAAATTCATGATAAAATAGTTCTGAATGAAGGTGAACTTTATTTATGATCTTTGTGTACTGTAAATGAATAATTCATTGAATTGGTGCATATTTTACAAATTGCTTGGTTCTGATGCACAGAATTTCCCTCTTGATCCACTGAAGTCCAGGCCAATGTGTGAACATTAATATTTCCAAGGATACTCTGATTTCATATCATTCACACTACCCACGCTATGAGTGGAACTGAGGTCTGTCTTGTCGTTTGCATCTGAGCAAGACATTTTTATGTTTAAATATTATCTGATGCAGAGAGAGAGAAGGGGGGGGGGGAGGGGGGGGTTATTGAAAGACTTCAAAGAGACAGGTGGGTGTGCGTGTGTGTATGTGTGTGTGATCGCGCACGAGTGTGTGTGTGTTTAACAAATGTTACCTTTCATCAGGTGTGTTCAAATTCATATTTGTTAATATACTATTAGGAGTTTAAATATGTTTTAATCACTGTAAAACATTTCTTTTAATAGAGTTGTGTGTTTTTGTGTGTGTGTGTGGGCACATGTCTGTGAGTGTGTGTTTAAGAAGTATTTTATCACATGCATTCATTTCTATATATATATCTGTATTCTATTACTTCTTAAATATGTTTTAATCACTGCAAAACAAATTTCCTTTAAAAAGAGGACAATAAAGTATTGAATTGAATTGACACTGAGACTTGTATAATAACTGGAGGAAACTGGAACAGTACAGGTAGCTTGAGATATGATAAGCCCCCCATTCCCCAAAATAAAAACAACAGCAATCCCCCCTCCCCCCAAAAAAACCCAAAACAACAACAACAAAACAACACACACACAACAAAAAATCCCAATGAAACAACAAGAAACCACACACACAAAAACCAGCAACGTAACAAAACTCAAAAGAACACAAACAAACCAAACCAAAACACACACACACATACACACACACACACACACACACACACACATGTACACACACAATTTGTGAAAAGGGCATTAAAACTATAAAAGCAAGCGAAGAAAAGATCTTTCCTCTAGTCTGTCATGACATAGATTATTGAAAGGAAGTCGGACGCAATATGTACCATGTACTCATGGATTTGAAAGTTTTAAAAATAGATTAATGAATAAATGAGCAAGTTTTGCTGTAAACATTTTTATTTAACTTTTCTACCCCAATTGTGTGACCTGTGTTTTGTCCTCCAGCCCAGATGTGCATCCAGGTGTGCATGAAAACACTAGCATGCTGAGGAAACAAGTGCTAACTTCTGAACTTTTAAAATGTATTATATGGATCATTGGATGGCTTTAAAATTTCACAGTGTTACTCAACTTCCTGTCAATGTCATGTAAAGAAACTACCAATGGTCCAGTTTTCATAGCTATTGAGTTAAAAACATTTTTTTAAAGCAAATAACAAATTTGTGTTTGTAAATAACAAAATTGGTAAATGACCAGTATATTTTAATTTTTATGCAACATTTTGCTAATAATAGGAAATAAAACTTTGAGAAACTAATGCCCCAAAAAAGCTATAAAAATGTTGTCTGTACTGTGTACAGTTTTAAATATAGATTAAATATATGTAACTTTATTACCACTTAAGAAAAATGAAAATAATAACAAAGGTCATGCCATGCATGATATTTCAAAGCATATACATCATTACATATATATGGCTTCTTAGGGATGTAGCTCCCAGCTTTCATTGAGACGAAAACGACTCAATGATGTAATTATCATCTGAGCTGCCTTCACCACTTAGCCTAGATTAGTATTCTATATTTATTTATAATCTATTGATTGCAATAACTGTAGTGTAGGAATTTACATTCAAATTTCCAAGATTTGGGGATAAGATCGTCTCCTTTCCACCAAGTATTGATGAAGGTCAGTGGGTGTGACTGTACTTTGCCCTGCCTACATCAGTACATGGAATCGGATTGATCACTCAATATCCAGAGGTTGATCTGCCAGTTTTCATCACTTCAATGTCATTCTGGTTGCTAATAAGTAATATTGACATGGTATTCAGCTGAACCCTCAGATTCACTGCTATTCACTATGATTAGTATGAAGTTCATAATCCACTCTTGAACCTGCTGAGTGACTTTAGCTAAGACTGTAAAGTTCTGTGTAAGAGACATGAGTATTTTTTAATCATGCAATGATTGAGAAAGGCCATAGATCAATGAAAACTCTGCACAGAACAGAAAGTGGCAACACAGCATGCATATACCGTAAAATCCCTAGCAAACGCCCACCCCCCCTGTGCACTGATTTAGGGCAAATTGGGGGGTGGGCGTTTGCTAGGGATGGACCCCTTTGCAGAAAGTAATTTTTGTGCTCAACCGTGTAATTGAGTGAAAACAAACCCCGAAAGCATGTAAGTTAGGTCGTGTGAGTAGAAGTGAAGGAAAAAAATTTTAAAAAGCGACTTTGAGGCAAAGAAGGCCAACGAGGACAATCATGAGAGAGAGAGAGAGAGAGAGAGAGAGAGGAGACTGGCTCTTGTGAAAACAACACGAGCATTTCTGTCATTCATATTTATAAAGTAAAAAGAAAATCGCCAGACCTTTGCAAGGACAAACAATAAGAACACAATTCCGGGAAAAAAGAAACTTGGTCAAATGTCGAAATGTCAACACCAATGAAGTCCTTTCTTTCTGTACAGGGAAAAAATTACACCATCGTCTTTGGAAATGAAACGTCAAATGACCTTGGATTTTGTCTTCAAAAGGCCCAATCTTTCGGAGAAAGAAAAACCCACAAACAGAAAAAAAAAGAAACAGAAACTCGAAAAAACATGAACAGCACTCATTAACATATGAACTCATCTTGCTAACTGCCTAGCTGGGTAAACAGTTTCAGTCTTAGTACCGGTACTTATTCCAGTCCCTCAAAGTCTGCATCGGCGTCGCTCTCCTCCAGGTTGTCGTCCTGGGCCCCGTCGTCCTCACTCTCTGGCTCTTCTGGACCAGGTGCATTGCCATCAACACAAGGCAGGACAGCGCCGATCTCGTCCGGAAACCATTCCAGCACTTTGTCGTCCTCAGATCCATCCATGGTGTTGGATATGGCGTACATCAGGAACGATTTAACGATCGTTTCGGGTCGAATGTTGTCCCACGCCCTGCTGACCCAGTTGATGACGTCTTGTCTGGTGGCCTGCCTGAGGTTGGCAGCAGCAGTCGGTGGCCTGGGTTCCCTCATCCACTCCACCCAGCAATCTCTGATGGAGTCCTTAAAAGGCTTGGCAAGAGCCACATCCACTGGCTGTGCCAAAGGGGTGCAGCCTGCAGGAATGAACATGGTGTCCACTTGCTGCGCTTGGAGTGCGTCCCTGACTTCCTGAGTCCTATGGGCACTGTAACAGTCCAGAAGCAGGAGGCGGCGTTCGTCAGATGGCCCAAGGACACGCTGAATCCAGGCAATGGTGGTGTCTCTGGTCATCCAGCCATTGGCTGTCGCACATACACGAACATTGTCTGGCACTCTCAGCTGCAAAAAACCCGGGGTGGAATGTTCCCATTTCTCTCTCGCAGGATCACAAAAGCTGGCAATTTGGTTCCATCCACTGCCGCGTAAGTGCCACCGTGAAGCCTCGTTTTTCAGCCTTTGTGCTCTTGATTCTAACTTGTTTGGCACCTTTCTTGTTGCTGGTACGGGCTGGCATCATGTCAAACCGGACCATCGTGTTCATGATGTTGGACAGAGGATAACCGTGGTGATGACGTAGTCGCAGAACGTTCCCTCGGAACTGTAGAAGTTGATCCTCAAAGTCTGCAGGGACCTTTTGGCTTGAGCTGGTTCCCTGTCTACAAGACACCAAGTGGCGCTGTTTCCAACGACTTGACCACATGTCTGATGCCAAGAAGCCCACCACATTGAAAGCACCTGCCAGTTCCATTGCTTTCCATTGTAAGTCCTTGTTTCGCACTACCCTGCCTTCAGATCTTTCATCTTCCAGATAACGCAGCACACCTTGGTCGACATGTTCAGATCTAACTGCTGGTCCTTCCGACAGTTTCCGTTTTTGTTTGTCTTTTCTGTACTGCTGTTCAAGTCTGTCTCTGTTTTCACTCCATTCCCTGATCCTCTTCCTATCCACAGAAAATTCACGGGCACACTCCGAAACATTCCCACATGCTTCGTTATCCAGATACTGGAGGGCTTGCAATTTGAAAGACACAGTGTAAGACTGTCGCTTTGGCATTTTGCAAAAGTGGCACAGAGAGATTCAAGAACCAACTTCCGGCCACCAGGAAGCGTCGTCAAAGTACCGGTACATCACTGAGAGACAAAAGACGTCAGTGGAAAAAGCATGACGTAATTTTTATTCACTTTGTCAGGGATGGGTGGGAGTGAGGAGAGGGGACAAAGAATAAGAAAAAAGGAAAGAAACACGAAAAGGTAAAGGGGAAAAAGATGACTGCACAAATCTTAGTGAAAGTGAGCCTAGTCTCTTTGAAAAAAGCAGGGTGGGCGTTTGCTGGGTAGTTACCCCTGTGCACAACTTTTGGTCCCAAGTGGGGGGTGGGCGTTTGCTAGATGGTGGGCTTATGCTAGGGATTTTACGGTATATATATTGTGTGTGTATATATATATATATATAATATATATATATATATATGGACAAACCATATATATATATATAACAAACCATATGAAAATTTAAGCTATCGGACTGAGTAACATCAGAAATAACCGAATAACAACACTCAATTGTAGCTTAGTGCTCTGTTATGAGTCTTTGTGAATGGGCTGATAAAGTTGGACAAAGATGTGAGTACACTCATAAATCATTAAATGGGGTAGAAAGAGTTAAAATCAAAAAAAGCCAGACAAAAAAACTACACACATAAACAGCCTACCATGTTTGTAATATCTGTTTGAACTATTGATTAATTGTCATTGGTTGCATGACTGTAAGATTAGGTTGAATGCATGCGCTTTGATTTGTCTTTGCAAGATATAGTGCTATATACGTTCCATTTATTATTATTATTATTATTATTATAAAGTGATAAACGCACGCATACACAGTTAGGCAAAATCTCTTTACTGAAAATAATTTTTTGGTGCATCTTCTAATTCTGAAGCCGTGAAGGGTTTGCAAGTTACTTTCTGCTGGGTTCCATCTCACTGTGTATTTATTTCAGTGAAATTGAATAGGTAGATAAAGCAGCCAAAAAGGCAGCAAAAGATTCTAGCTGTTCATCTGTTTTAGATATTCCTCTTTCTCTTCATGAATTGAAGGTTATTCTTTGCTTCAAAATGTTTGCTGGAAACATATAAAAAAGAATTGGGAATAGGCTGGCTATCCCCAGCATACTTGTTCTGTTCTGGATATTGGGAACATTCTTTGTACTCAGTATGAGTATGGCTTTCGAAAATCCTGTACTAGAAAAATTGTTTCTTTAATCCATGGACTGAAATTAAATGCCTTTTGAGCAAAATTTGTAAGAAATATGCAATGCATATGCAGTGAAAAACTGTCCAATGTTCATGTTTTATATCAGTGTCGAGGTTTAAAAATGTTTCTACAAACATTTCAAGATAAGTTTCTGCTCGAAGTTTTAACCAATCCAAACTTATTGTGTGAGATACCATTGTCTCTGATGCGATCTCCAGTATTCTCATTTTTGTAAAGTACGACCGTGGAATTATAACGCCTTTACTGTTGCAATGGAGGCACCGTGGTCGAGTGGTTTAGGCGGTCAACTCGTGATCCAGAGGTCGCGGGTTCGATCCCCGCTCAGCTCGGTGTTGTGTCCTTGGGAAAGACACTTTACTCCTATTTTCCTCACTCCACCCAGGTGTACAAGTGGGTACCAGCTCTGCTGGGGAAGTATCTGGCGACAGACTAGCGTCCTGTCACAGGGGTGGTGAAAAACCATCAGTTGCTTAACGCTACAGAAACCGGGATAAGCTCCGGCTCTATGGGCCTTCTGGCTCGAAAGAACATACTACATACTGTCGCAATATCATTTTGCTTTATTCGTGGCAGCTTTTACTCGTTGTCTCAAACTTACCCTTTGTCTCTAAAGTACTAGAAAAATTTGTTCTCAAACAGCTCAACAGTCACCTTCATTCCAATGATCTTCCCACTTTTCAGTCTGCCTATCGCCCCAACCACAGCACCGAAACCACCCTAGTCCATACTTTAGATACACTTCTACTTGCTTCTGATGCAGGAAAAATCTCCCTCCTCACTCTTCTTGACTTATCTGCAGCCTTTGATACCATAGATCACTCAACTCTTCTTTCTCGCCTCCAAAATACGTTTGGTATTAATGGCACAGCCCTCACCTGGTTTACTTCATACCTCACAGACCGGTTCCAGAAAGTTATTGTAAACAAAATTCAATCAAAACCTGTCAAAATGGAATGTGGAGTCCCGCAGGGATCAGTCCTGGGCCCTGTTCTCTTTACTCTCTACACTGCTCCACTCTCACATATAATAAACAACCACCCTATTGATCATCATTTCTATGCCGATGATACTCAACTTCAGTGCACCGATACTGTTGAAAACTTGCCTTCCCTCCTGACAAATATGAAATATGTCCTACTGCCATCAAGACATTCAAAACTGGATGATTCAGAACAAGTTACAACTTAATGCCGATAAAACCGAAGCCATGCTCATAGGGACTCAACATAAACTTTCCTCTGTCACAAAAACTTCAGTAGAATTCGGCAATACGTCAGTTCCTTTGTCCAACTCTGTGAAGTACTTAGGAGTAGTTCTTGACAACACACTCTCTATGAAAAAATTCATCACCCAGACCTGCCAGTCTTGCTACTATCAATTACGGCGCATAAGCGCGATTCGCAAGTATCTGTCCACTGATGCAGCTTCCAAGCTTGTCACATCTCTCATTCTTTCACATTTAGACTACTGTAATTCTCTTTTGGCTGGCCTACCAGCATCATCTATCCACTCTCTTCAACGCATACAAAACTCTGCAGCTCGACTGGTCCTAAGAAAGAAAAAATCTGAACACATCACTCCTCTTCTGCGATCTCTTCACTGGTTGCCTGTCTCACAAAGACTGGAGTATAAAATCAATACCCTCTGTTTCAAATGTCTCCACAAATCTGCACCCTCTTATCTCTGTAACTCACTAACTGTCTTCACCTGTACACTCCATCCCGTTCCCTTCGTTCAGCCGCAGATACTTTGTGCTTTCGAACACCCAGATTCAAACAAACCACTGTTGGCCGTCGCTCCTTCTCTGTTTCTGGTCCATCCACCTGGAATGACCTCCCTCTTTCACTTCGTCAAAAGCCTTCACTTGATTCCTTCAAATCCAGCCTCAAAACACACTTATTTCCTACCTGAGACTTTCCCCCCACATATCTGTCCCTAATTTTCAACAGCATCTTTCACCTTCTAAGTGTTGTTCCGTGTGTGCGTGTGTGTGCGTGCGTGTGCGTGCGTGCGTAGTGCGCACGCGTGGATTTGAAATCTGTTGCTCATTATGTTTAAGGAGAGTTGCATGCCTGTAAATGATTGAGTGCAAGCGCTTCGATTTGTTTGTTTTTTTCAAGATTCAGCGCTATATAAATTCCATATTATTATTAATATTATTAATAGTTGTTCATTTTCCAATTTTAGAGTAGTTTTCAATTGTTCTGTGTTGTTATTATTTGCGTTTCTTTGCCATGTTTTTGTGTGTGCAGCATGTTGTTTATAAATAAGGTTTGGAATAAGTTTTTTAATGTACATAAATACCAACATGCATATCTTTTCCTTAAAGCCCTCATCATGCCCCGTTCCCCACCTCCTTTGCCTAATATCACTATAAGTGAACAGACGTAAAATCAAAGATACACACACGCACACACACACACACACACTTGCACAGAAACAACAGCAGCAGCAACAGACAAAGCAGGATAAAAGAAAAAACAGTTCAACCTTTCTTAACTCTGATCTTGCCCAAAACAACAGTTGTCAACTTGTGATTCAGGTAAATTTCTGTAATTTTTCTAAAGCTCAGCCAAATCTTTTAAGGAAATGTGGCTTTTCGTCCTCTTTCAAAATGTTTGCATTGGCTTAATATATTGAACAGTTCTATACATATAAAATGAATGCATGGATGTATAAATAAAGTAAAAAAACAGCAGTTGGTTGGTTGATTTACTCAATTACTGCAGTGAATGCTACATTATCTTGCTGAAACGGAGACTTGAAGAACTTCTTTAGAAGCAATTGTTGCCAGTAAAAACTTTAAAAGGGATCTTTTGACTATTGTATTGGATACCTTACCTATAAATAATGGCTTTATAAGTTTATTATACTGAGGCTATATTCATATGCCAACAACTGCCAAAATGGGAAAAGGAATAAGTATTTCTTTTATAATATTTTGTTTAATTCAAGATTTTAAAGTACTAAAGGAATCAGGGGTCTTACTAATCAGTAATCAATACAATATTTTTGAAAGGTGAACGAACAGTCATCAGTAACTTATTGAGTAAGGTGAAGAAAAGAAAAATATGTTCACTTACAAGTGACAGAACTGCACAGAGTCATGTGATGTCAGTCAATCAATCAAATTCAATGTCAGTCAATCAATCAAATTAATTTTGAGGATAATGAATAAGCACTCATGTGCTTTTTTTACATCCAGTCCCCGATATCAGTAAATTAAATATAATGTACATGCTGTCTGTTTATTATAATATGTGGTTTATGAAATTTTGTTTTGAAATTAAGAAATAACTTGTGTTTTTGCAGGCTGGAGATTGAACGCCGAAAGGCTGAAACAAAGCGGAAAAGAGAAATAGCCCAGGGTAGTATAATGGACCGACACGACTTGGCAGATATGGTCAGTGAGGAAACTAATGCCTTCGCTCAAAGTGGTGATCAACAGGAGCAGGTTGAACAACCTGATCAGTCAAACTCGAGGGTAAGGATGATCTTTCTTTCAGTTAATGAAGATGTTGATAATTTTAAGTTAAATATTTTGTAAAGCTGTTGAGCACTCTATTTTAACAAAATAGACTTGATGTTTTTTTTCTTTCCATTTTTAAGGTTGATTTGTTGTGCCAGTGTATTTCAAGTACTTGCCCTGGTTCAGCTGCTTAATAATGACAATGAAATCTTTTGTTTATTTCTCTGCTGGAAATATTCACGATTGGTAAAAGTTATGTGTAAAAGACCCAATCTCACCATCACTAGCCACATTCTGTCTTTGGGATAAAGGCATTTTGTTCCTGGAGAATATATATTGTTACAAAGTGTGTCAGTATATTCTTGTTTTATCATTTTCTGTGACAACAAAAACACACTTTTAATCAGTATTGTTATACTCACATGTTTCAAAAATTGTGTAATTTATTTATGGGTGTGAAACCTGAAACCAGAATAACTAAAGTATGTTTTATTGTTTATTTTAATTTTATTCTTTTATATCGAGAATAATGGAATAAGTAAGGTCAGACATGACAGCAATATATAGATCTAAACCAAAAACATGTTAAACTGTGATTAAATTTACTTGCGTTATCCAGACCACACAAAGTATGTGAATTTAGACTCTTCAAGCATGGGCAAATAAGCACCAAAAGAACAACCAAAATTGCAGAGTGAAATTGCAGTGAAATATCTTGTCACATGTATACATGTACATACTTTGTAAGATTACTTTTTGTTGTTGATCTACTGTGTAGATCAAATTTACTTTTTACATTTGTACAAAGTTGTATCGATATAAGAAATTCAATTTCTTAATAATTTTCAAAAATGTAGGCCCCAATTTTATTTTTAACAAGTCAACAGCCATAACACAGGAACTTTTCCTTCAAATGACAAAGCTGCCTTTTGTAGATTTGTTGTCGGACACGCCAAAGATCAATGTCAGCAAGTAGCTTTTTTCACTGATGCTTTGTCAGTCCTACAAGCCCTGTCTGCAGACAAAGAGGTAGAACTCCAACAGCTCCTCACACAATGCTGCAATGGATCCCTGCCCACTATGGTATACCTGGCAACAAACAAGCCGATGAACTTGCTAATTAGGGGGCACAGAAAGAACAGTATAAAAGAGCCTCACCTTCCATGAAAAGAAAATCATCAAATCAGTGGCCCAAGACTCTGCACTGGGCACAACAGGCTAAGCTGTAACTTGTTCCTTCTCCCCTTGCCTGTGGTAAAGAAAACCATACTTTCGAGCACATCCTTTAGAGGTGCACGCTATACAGGGACCTAAGGAAGATTGCCTGGCCGTTGGAGGTAACCCTGCGAAGTAAGCTGTTCAGTCCACAAGAGGAGCTGGAAAGGATATGCCATCATTTTTCCTAGACACATTTGATAGTGTAAAGCAAATGAGAGAAGAAGAAAATGATTATGATGAACATAGATAGATCTGTATCTAGGCAGATTGTCATTGTGTTTATGTCTAGTCATAGTGGGAAAGTAATGAATATATAGTTTGCATGTAATTTTGCTGGGTTTTTTTGTTTTCAGAGAGATGGCCAAGGAGATTTGACAGAGACAATGGAGTCCATCCTTGGGAAATGGACGAGTTTCAGGTGGAAAGCTGGAAACCCATTAATGATTGATGATGATGCCTATGAGAGAAATTCAGTAGGGCATAATCAACCATCTAGCAGTGGACATAGCTCCAGAAAGCAGCAAAGTGAAGGAGAGCAAAAAGATAGGCGATCACAGTCTGCAAGCATTTCCAACACGACAGTGCCAAAGACAGATACAATAACCACACGCTGAACAGCCACCATCGTAGCCGCAGTGAGCAGAGGCATGATGGCATTTACAGAAATCATGGATATGAATCCATTAGGAGTTCTTCTTCCACTTCATTATCCCATTCAGCCAATTCTTATCACAATCGGGCCTGGCATAGCAACATGCAGTCATCTTCACAGGGTAGCTCTTCTTCCACCTCTCACCGCAGGCCCAACCCCTCTGTGTCACAGCACAGCAGTGGACCACCTCTCCCTGGGAGAGGCACCAGCTCTGAGCGAGAAGGGCAGCTCCACCATGGAAAGGAACTTTTTGCAGGAACCAAACACATCAGTGATCAGCCAATACTTTATCCCAACAGTGACAAAAAGTCACATGGAGACTCTAACCGTTCAAGCCGTTTGCGTGGTCCTTCGACCCCTCTTTGTTCACCCCCTTCAAATCACTCCACAGCCTGGACCCCATCTCCACCTGATCATACTCCTCCCCCTTCCAGCCACACCCCACCCCCTCGACATCGAACTCCACCCCCTCAACATCAAACCCCACCCCTTTCAAACAAAACTTCTCCCTATATGGACCAAGCGCTACATTCGCGTCAGCAGACTCCTCCACCCAGTGTACCAACAGAATCACGCAGTGATGTCAGAGGGGATACCAAAAAGCCAGACCTCACTCTCAGTATCAGGGTCAGTATTCCCTTTAAAGTCTGGTTCTGTTGTATTACTGAGCTTTTTTGTTTGGTTGGTTGGTTGTTTTTTGGTCTTTCTTTATTTGTTTTTGTTTCATTCCTCAGCAAAAACTCCGACGTTCATCAATGGTGAGATTTTGCGTATGTAACCATTTTTGCCCACCATGAAGGCAGACACACTCTTACTTCGGGGATGTGATACATGAAGGGTATATTTGTGTTTCTGTAACTCGGTGAATTCTGCCATGAATTACAGAATCTTTCATGTGCATATTTGATCATTTGCATGTGTACATGCATGGAGGGTATTATGGCACTGGCAGGTCTGCACTTGAAGTTGGCCTTGGAGATTGTAAAAATCCCTACCCTTAATTTGCCAGATGCTTCCAAGATTTGAACCCATGACTTCATGGACCCATGGTGAAGTTGAACAGTCCTAACCACTCGGCTATGGTGTCCATCTGTATTACTGTTTGAAACTTATTATGAATGTTTTCTGGGCAGAACATAGAAATAGTCAAAACAAAAATAATGTTTTGAATGGTTTTAATTGCATGTTTGTTTTGAGGATTGTTAAACAGTTTGCTGTTAAAATTCTTCTTCGCAGAAGACTTTAAAAAAAAAAAAAATTACTGCATGACAGTCAGATTAGGATACATGTATGTATATGATGTATTGTTTCATTTTAGTCAAGGCAGATGATATTTGTCACTGAAACAGTTTGCTTTATTAGTTTCACTCCTTAGGGAAAAAAAGAACAAAAAGCAACCAGTAAAATCTGAAACAAAAATAGTTTTTAAAAAAAATTGAGGCCTCTCTTTTTTTGTGTTGAAATCCTAGAATCAACACTGCTCTTGGAAACAAAGCAAAATACAAAGAATTTTAGCAGTCAACAAAAAATGTCAGTTGCGTGGAGTTGGATTTGTGGAGTGTATACTGTATTATGTACATATGCTACACTTCGTTAGTGTTAGGGGAAAAGTCTGTAACCTTCTGCTCAACAAGGAAGCTGGCAAAATTGGCAGAGATAGAGGATAGCTTTAGGTACTCTTCATTTAGTACCAGTGAAGGACTTCAGATTCTGTACCATTGTTTAATGTCTATTGATATTCTGTTTGTGTATTCTTTTATTTAATGTTATCATTTTCAAAACTCTCTTTGTACTAAAACTTAAATAATAGTCCATTGTTTGTTTTAGAATGATACATTGATGTTTGCTAATCATTTTATCTTCTGAAAAACTTTCACATTGTCTTTTTCAGAGAGACAAGAAACTGGACAGCATTTTCAAGGTAAGTCTTAGACATTGAAAGTTAGATAGTTTGGCAGTAATTTCGCTGAACTGCTCCTTAAACAATTCTCAATCTCATTCTTTATTTCAGATTGCTAAAATTGAATCGTGTCTATAGACATGAAATTTTTGTGATTCATGTAAATGTATACATACATGTATACTATTATAAAAAAAACAAAAAACCCAAATTTATTGCTTTAAGTGTATTTTAGTTCCCTTTTAACACATTATTAGGAGCATTCCCAGGAAGGAACAATTTGTTCTTCTGGGTGACTTAAACACCAGAGCAGGTGCAGTTCAGGACTCGTGGCCTTCCTTCCTCGGTCAGGTTGGAGTGGGCATAATGAACGAATATGGACAGCAACTACTGGAGCTGTGCACCTTTCATGACCTAGTATATTACCAACTCCTTTTTCGGCATCAAGCCTTTACACAAGGTTTCCTGGAGACACCCATGCTCAAAGCACTGGCACAAACTGGATTTGATCCTGGTTAAGTGTGTTGCAATCAAGAATGTTCTCCACACATGTTCTTACTGCAGTGCAGACTGCAATACAGACCACACCTTGGTGTGTTGCAAGATCAGAATGTAGCCAAAGAAATTCCATCGCTGAAAGACGAAGGGAAACCCTCGCATGGACATCAACAAGCTGTCTCAGCCAGACCTCATGGTGCAGTTTACTCCTGAAAACCTTTGAGGAGTTTGGCGCCTTGCAACCAGCGACTGCCACAGGGAAGCGGGAAGCTCTGCGCAACACTATGTACCACACCCCTTTGGCTAACTGTGGGAAGAAGTCCTGAAATCATGACTGGTTTGCAGCCAGCAGAGATGACCCCTGTCATTGAAGCCAAACAAGCTGCCCTCACAAAGAATAAATGGACACCTAGTAATAGGACCCAACAGATTCTCATGCAGACTGCTTGGCATTGCGCAAAGTCAGCTCAAGTGAAAGAATTTTTGTCCTTTTTCTAAATTGTAGCAGTATGAGTACTGAAAAAGTTGAATTTTTGTTTTTTGACCCCTCAGGTGATTGAACACCATTGGTGATTTTGTATTTCTGGTGGATCGGTGGTCTAGAGGTAACCTAGGATACGGGATAGCCTAGTGGTCAGAACATTGCACTCGCAATCTGATGACCCGGGTTTGATTCCCGTTCAAGGGGATATTTTCCTCTGGAGTTAACATCAGTGCAGACTCCACTCTCCCCCAAAGTCCTTTGGATGAGACTATAAACCGAGGTCCCGTGTGCAAACACACGCAGAACATCTTGCGCACACGTTAAACCCTGTTCCGCTTTTCGGAAGAGTAGGCCATTGTGTGCTGTTGGGAACAGATGACAGAATTCACAAATCCGCATACACATGGGTACTGGATGTAAAAAAACACATAAGTGCTTATTCCATTATCCTCGATATTATAAAAGAATAAAATAGAAAATAAAAACAATATAAAAATCTAGATAGCGAAAAGTCCAGGTTGGAAGTGTGTGGTGGTTTAAATCCTGTTTGGGCCGGAAACTTTTTCCCCATCCATTAGACCATGAGTGGTGGTCTGGGTGCTAGTCTTTTGGATGAATCAATAAACAGGTCCTGTGTGTTACACATAATAATTTAGTGCATGTAAAAGAACCCATGGCAACAAGAGAGTTTCCCTGGCAAAATTCTGTAGAAAAAAGCCACTCTGATAGGGAAACAAACACAGTTGCAAACAGGAAACAGAAAAGAAAAATAGTGGGTGGCGCTGCTCTTGTGGCGACGCTCTCTCCCCCTGGAGAGAGCTGCCCAAATTTCACGCAGAGAAATCTGCAGTGACTTGTGGTATAAATAAATAAATAAATAAATAATAAATATTTTTCTCAAGAGAACAGAACATGGATTTAAAAGATCTAATGCTTAAGAAGGGATAATGTTGTGACCAGAAGGTAAAAGTGTATGTTGTTTCTCCAGGAAATGTCAGTGACCACTCCTCTTACTGCCCTGTCCGAAACCCCTGTCAAATGCAAGAAGGCACCTCGCTTCAGCTTCCATGATAAACAAGATCTGACGGTCAGTACCCTCTTCCTGCCTATTGTTTACAGGCAATTTCTTGCTTTCCTATGTGTGCTGTGTCACTTTTTCTCTCCCTTTTTCTGAGTTCCCTTAACTGGTGAGGTGTGTTGTATCTGGTCTCCTGTGCTTGTGACTTTTCAGGTCTGCTCACTGGCCTCAGCTGGCACATTCTGAATTTAGAGCAGCTCATTTTGTTGTACAGGATGCATGCTGGGTATGTTTGTGTTTCTGTAACCCACAGAACACTGACATGAGTCTTTTAATGTGCATATGTATTTGCTCTTACGCATGAGTATATATATGAAGGCAGTTAAGGCACTGGCAGGTCTGCACTTGAAGTTGACTAGGGAAATTGTAAAAATCTCCACCCTTAATTCCCCAGACGCCACCGAGATTCGAACCATGGACTTCAATGGACCCACAGGATTGAAGTCAAATGGTCTTAACCATGCGGCTATAGTGTCCATCATGCTTATTCATAGTTTTTAGTGTTATAACATTGGTGTGTGGGTGTGTGAGTGAGGGTGTGTGTGACCATCAGTTTCTATAGTTAGCATTTCTGACATATATACATGTATGCATAGAGCCTTGATCCTTTTTGGCAAATTGAGAGGGAAGTGTGCTCTTACCATTCTCAGCAAGCTTCTTTCTGCCAGTTGGCCTGTTGTTAAAAGGATTAGACATTCTGTTTTTTGTTTTATTATAGCAACTGGTACTCGTTTCTGTATAATGCTTCTGTGATTGAAGCCAGTGTCTTGTCAGTGCTGTCACTGTTTTTTTTGTTTTGTTTTTTGCTGTTACTGTTTTCTTTTTCAGGGTTTTTGGTTTTGATTCTTGTTGTGTGTTGTCTTCACTGCCTCAGTATCAATAATTTTAGCTGGTTTTGTTGTTGTTGGAAAGTCTGAAAAGGGCCTAAAGAAAAGCAATTCTTGGGTTTGATTGGCAGTTGTTTCAAAAACATGCCTGCCATGGTTGGTATGGTCTGGTCATTTCGATTATATCTTACAGCAAAATAGCTAACAACTTAAAATAACTTTGGAATGGCCTCATGATCCTACGTACCATTTGGTCTGTCTCGTTTAGGGTTTGTCTTTCTATTCCTGTTACCTGTCTGCCAGTTCGATTGTTGTTTAGGTGATCACTTGTTTAGGCGTTTGCTTATATGTTTGTTGATGTTCATTTTTGTTCAGTTATTTGTTTGTGTGCTTTATTTATCTGTTTATCATTCTTTGCTGTTTTTCTGGTTGCTTATTTAATGCTCTTTTTTTCTTTTTGATTCTGTTCTTCATGATAATGCTCAATCCTGTTATCATTCTTAATGAAATAACAGCATTGAGCATTATCATGAAGATGACAAGTATTCTCCCCACCAGTTGTCATACCAATGGTGTCGTTTGAGCACAATAAAAGCGTTAAGCTTGTTGTTGCTATGCTGTTGTTGATTGTTGTGAATATGCTCTGTTTAACGAAGTCTGTTTAAACCAAAAGTAATCAAAATAATAAAAACAAAAGTGTTTGTGAGTAGATAGATGTCTCATTCTGATCTGTGTGCTTTCGAAATTGTACAAGTATGACCTGTTTGTGATGAGTAAAAAGAACAATGCAGTATGAACAGATGTCTTTCAAGTGGGAGAATCAGTCATTGGTCACCTAGGAATGGAGGTCAAGTAAATTTTGATTGCAGAGTCTGACCCCTTTATTTGTGAAAATCCACTCTTTAAACAAAATCACAGTTGTTTATTGAAGTGAGATTGCCCTTGACAAGAAGATAGTCACAGTCTATAAAAGTAAATCTTGCAGTAGAGTAGTGGTATGGCCTTATAAGGCAATTATTTCCCTTTACAATTGGTTTGTTCAGCAGATGTTTGCTGAAATCTCATAACTGTTTAGTGTCATGCGACAGATGTTGCCCCAACCCCCATCCCTCTGTCCAGTGTAGTCTGTACGTGCTGTGTGTCAGACGTGGTACATTGCATTGTGCACTCGTATTGACAGCGATATGAACTTCCCCACCTGCCATAACAGATAAGCTAGTGAAGGTGACATGCTGCAGTAATATGCTTTTGATAGGTAGCAACATGTCAGTATAAACGGTTAAGTATTTGGGTTTTAGGCAGACAGATCGAACATTTTACAGCCTGTTAGACAATCCAGTGGTCAGAATAACTGAACTGGTCTCTTCTTGTGATCCAAATATTGCTAGCAAACCTGGGAAGAGATGTTTATGCTCAGAACTGCTTGGGTTGAGTCTGCCTGATATAACAGCTGCACCTTCTTACATTCTTTTGTAAGGCTTTTTCCCCCTTCTTCTCTTTCATTCTTTGGCTAATGTTTTGAAGTTCATCAATGGTGAGATTTTTAGTGTGCAACCGTTTTTTTTCCCACCATTGAGGTAGCCCCATTGGATGGAACCTCTCTCTCTCTCTCTCCCTTTGTCAAAAGCCTACATTTGATTCTTTCAAATTCAGCTTCAAAACATTTTATTTCCTGCATGAGGCCTTTCCCCTAATATCTGTCACTCCTTTTCAACAGTCACTTCCATCTTCATCACGCTGCTTAAGTGTGCTGCTTGTGTATGTGTGCATGTGCATGTTTAAATTTGATTACTGTAGGACGGTTGCATGCATGTAATTGTGAATGAGTTGAATGCAAGCACTTCAAATTGTTAGCTTCACAAGATTCAGCACTTTATAAATTCCATACATTATCATTATTATCATAAGATAGTGGTGCTGTGCAGTTGCTATCAACAAAGCTGTCTCTCATTCTATAAATCCTCAACAGCTGTATTCTTAAATGTATTGACCAATATATATTGCACTTTGCTTGTTTCTTGGAATTGTGTTGCATGAGTTTTAACCTATGAGCTGCTGTTATTATTTGTTGTTGGATTTTGTGGTCCTAAGTTGAGAAATTTTTAACTGAGAGTAGACTTTACTCACTCGAGCTGTGGTCTTTCAAAGATCTTCCTTCCCAGTCTTTTGTATAGCAAATTTTATTACCATTTACACAATTTTTTTTGTTTTGTTTTTTTGTTCCTCGGCTAGAGTGGTAAGATTTTGCGTATGCGACCATTATTGCCCACCATGAAATTGATAAATTACACAATTAAAAAATATATCACTTTGGCTTTTAATCACTTTTTTTGGGTCAGAAATAGTGTCAACACAACTGTTACTGTGTGTCATGGTGTCTTAATGTAAGAGGACAGTTTTGTAATCTTACAGCTATTCTGGTCAGCAGAAATTGTGATGTTTAACTGGAAATCTGGGTTCATTGTCAGCTGTGCTATATTTCACTTCATGATATGGAGAAAGCTGAAAGGACAGCTTTTTCAGGTCATTGTAAGCTGACTTTGGTTTGAGGTCATGGCCTTCATGGTTGGTGGGGCTATAAACAGCATGAAATAAAATGTTGTACAATTTATGTAACTGTTTTAAACACCATTGACTTTGCAGAGAGTGAACATGCACTTTTTGTCATAAATTAATGAACTTGTTTTGAAAGTATTATACACCTTCTCTTTAGTTTGTTAGGGTAGTGTCCATGCATGTAAAACAATAATTACTCTCTGTAAATATGTTGACAAATTGTTTAATATTATATTAGGACTGGGGTATAAGCTTTTTCTTAAAATCTGGATTCAAGGTAGATGTGGTAACAGGGATAGATGTTTAGAATAATATAATTATTGGGTATGACTGTGACCTGTACTGGTATAGGAACCCATGCATGCACATATGCCTTGTATCAGTTGTATGCCCTGTGTGAGGAAGTTCTGTGCATCATGTCTAATGGGATAAGTATGATTGCAAAGATATCAACTGACAGATCTGTATCCAAGGAAATGGTCTGTAGGTTTTTAGTACAGTCAGTATTTGTGTGTGTTTCTGTTTATGTGTGTGATTGTGATAAAACATATGAGTCCTGAAACCCCT
>CM054141.1:3191758-3316758 GCA_028751875.1 Rapana venosa
TTGACAGTGATGTTGATGCTACTGCTGAAGCTCATCCTTTCTCCATTACCTAATACCTAAGAGGCTTGTTTGCTGGGCAGGGAAGGGGGGGGGGGGGGGCACCCAGTATTTAGGTAACCTGCCAGGGAAAGACAGGGAGTGTGAATACCTCCCGCAGAAGGGAGGAGGAGGGAAAGGGAAGAAAGCCTTGGAAACCAGGAAGGAGGAATGCACCGCACCTGTATGTCATTGTCTGCCAGTGACTGGCAGTCTGACACAGTTCTTGCTGCTTAGCAGTGTGGGTGTTGCGTATGCCAGCTCTAGTGTTATACACAGGTTGCTTTTCATTGCCCCTGTTTGCCACTTAACTCCTCCTCCACCAAAGCTGTTGATTACTATACATGTGTAAATGAAGAAGATTGTGTTGTGTATATCACTTTAGTTCACAGCAGATTTCTCCACCTGAAATAACTTCTTGTTTCCAGACTTTAAAATCAAACATGTGGGGAAAGAAAAGAAGGCATCCTCTTGCAGAACAAACTGTTGGAGTAGTTTTTATCTTAATTTTCCTGTTCTATCTCAGTGACAAGTTGTATTTTGAGTTAAGGGGCGTTTAGGCAAAGAGTTTACATGTGTTCTTAATTGAGGGGGTGGTGAGGGGGATATTTAGGATTATGCATTGCTGGAAGTTTTGTTTTGAAACCATGGGGTGGAAAGACTAGGGTCAGTGAGTGGGGGCCAGTTTTGTGCTAGCAGAACTGTATATTTTTCACTATGGCTAGTATTGAGAGCAAGTGGGCAGTCTATTCATAGTAAGTGGCTTGTCTACATAAATGTTGCTCCCCCCTTTTTTTCCTGAAAAGTTTGGGTTCTGTAAATCTAGGCACAGATTGCTCTTGTCGTTGACTGTATTCTATAAAGCAGTCTCCTTGTCACTGTGTAATGCATGTTTGGTCTGTGTATCTATTGCTTGTAACATGCTAGCACGTGTTGGCATACAAAGTGGCTTAACATATCAGTCAGACTGTTACTGTGTTAGTGTTACAGTAGACTGTAGTGTCTGTAGGGGCACAGAAGGTAGGGAGGGGGTTAGTCAACAAGAAGGCAGTGGCCAGAGTGGCCTCTGGTCAGCTTGTAATGGATAGCTGTGAACATGCTCATTTGTCCATCTGCTACCACTAGTCCAGCAGGGCTGGATGAAAGGGTTGGGGAACATGTTAGGGCTGCTTCCCCCTTATAACCCATTCTTTATGTTTTTATGTCTTTCAGGTAGTAGATACTGTTTTAGTTTGCTTTGTTTTGTTTTTTTAAGCATTTTGACTGTCCCCATAACTTTTCGTTTAGGGATGGCTACCTTCCCTCTTGCAGTCCATTCCTGGCTTATGTTTTTATGTATTTCACATGGCAGATACTTTTTTTTCCAGCTGCTGACGGTTCCCTTTTCAGTGACAAGAAAGAACAGCTGTGTGCTGTAGTGTGTGTAGCTCTAGGGAAGGGAGGGGTTGTCACAGATACATTCAATCCCCCCCTCCCCTGCTGTCCTGGTTTGTCAATAGACCACCTATTAGGTCATACCTGGATTTTTGTCGCTGGGCTGGCAGTTACTGGGTCAGGGTATTGTCTTGTGATATTAATTCTCATGGTGAAGCATGTCTGATTGGGAGTGCAGTTGAAGGCTGCTTATATAATAAAGAAGGCCAGGTAGAAGAACTGTGAATCCCCCCCCACCATTGCCCACTTCCTTGCCTGCCCACACTGACACTAGCAGTACTAACTATAAGTATAATCCCATACCCCCTCCCCCCTTCCTTTCCCCTGGGGATAGCGAATCAGTAACAGAAGAAAGTGTAACACATCTGGTAGTGATTTAGCAGATTGGAAAAGATGCAATTTCACTTGGGGACGGGATAGCCTAGTGGTTAGAACATTGTGCTTGCAATCTGACGACCCGGGTTCGATTCCCGTTCAAGGGGATATTTTCCCCTGGAGTTAACAATAGTGCAGATTCCACTCTCCCTAAAAGTCCTTCGTATGAGACTATAAACCGGGGTCCCGTGTGTGAACGCACGCAGAACATCTTGCGCACACGTTAAATCCTGTTCTGCTGTTCGTAAGAGTAGGCCATTGTGTGCTGGTGGGAACAGATGACAAATTTACAAAACCGCATACACATGGAGACTGGATGTAAAAAAGCACATAAGTGCTTATTCCATTATCCTCGATATAAAATAAATAAATAAAATATGTGCTGACCTGGCAACTTGTAGTGCTCACCCATTTATATAAAAAAGAAAGAAAATCAAAAATGGGTAAAGCAAACAAAAACAAAAGCCAAATATGCAGATGAAGGCAGCATGTGGATTCTATGGTTTCAGCAAAGGCAACAGATGGCATGCTTCCCTCCCATCTCCCACACTCCTCCCCCCCCCCCCCTCTATGATCACCTGTTTGCTGTAGCTGTTCAGATGATATCCACAGTGTGTGTTCACCTTGTGTTTATGTCGTATACATTTATTCTCTTTATAATCATGGTTGTGTTTTGTAATTTTTAACAGTATTTTTTTGAATTGGTAAGTTAACTACATGTGTGTTTTTGTGGCTCTTAATCGTAATAATAAAAAGCACAATCAGCAGACAAAAATTTACTGCCCCACTTTTCAGGATTTGCTTCCCCATTCTCCTCCTTGATTCACATGCCTCCCTCTCCCCCTTCACCCCCTACTCACCCCTTCACAGTTTCACTGTTTCTGGTTGTCTCAGCAGTTGTGTATAGAGACTGGGATTTAAGTATGACAGCTAGAATATCTATGAAAAGAATAAATTGTTAAACTGCAAAAAATTTTATTTTGTTTTTAACCATGCCTTCATGAAAAAGGGAAATTAAAATTAAGAAATGAATAAATAAGTAGAGAAACAAATAGATGAATGAATAAATAAATAAAATGATACACATATAGTTATATGCACAGAGAGAAAGGGGGGATGAGTGAGTGAATTTGAGACATGCATACAGGGGGGGGGACTTGAGGGATCAGGAAGCTTGCAATGAAAACGAAAAACAGTATCACATTTTCAATTGAATTTGTGCTGTGTTTGTGTGCAGGTTAACAATTTAAGCGAAATGCAGCTAGAGCCTGTTTTGTCCCCTTTGCCAGGTGAGTCACTTAGTCATCATTAGTAGAGAAATACCAAACTGGGGGGATTGAGAATAGTGTTTCAGTCACTGATGATTTTTGTCAGTGCTGAGTATCAGAGCTTAAAGTACTGATTGTATTGTTTTGAGAGGGGGAGGAGAATCAGTTGAAATTGCTGACAGTGCATAACTGAATTTGTGTTGCTTATCTATGAAAGCGTAATGTACCATGTGTTTATACTGTGCTTTATTAAATATGAGTTTGTCATGGATCGTGTGTTACTTGTCATTGGCTTGTAGCTTATTCACTTTTGTAGACGGATAGAGGGGGGGGGGGGGGGATGTGTGGAGTGTTGTGTGTTACATCAAAGAAGCATGGCTTATCAGTTAGCTGTTTTTATGCATGCTTTGCAGAGCCTGGTGATGCCAAGATGACAAATTCAGAAGCTCCTCCCCAAGCCCCACCAGCTTTCTGTCTGTCAAGGTTGGTGTCTGCTTAAGATATTTTGTTTATTTAAAGTGATAAGGGAAGAGACTTATTAAAGTATAGTGTATGTCTAAAGGTGTTCTTGACCTGGTTTACAGTGTTGTCAAGAGAGCCCAAGGCAATGTTATCTCTGATCATCACTTTGTGACTGGCTTGAGTGAGCTTGGCAGCATTACACCAACATGTTGATAAGCTTGTTTTGTTTATTTGCTTCCCTATAAGTAGCCTTGCTTGTTTTGAAATCCCATCTGCCTATATATAAAAGTGGTTTAGACATGAAAACTAGAGCTAGGAATTTCAGAAAAAAAGATATAGTCAAAAGTTGTTTTAAAAAGGGCAAGAAAAAAAGAAAAGCATATATGCTTTTCTTTTTTAAACAACTTTAACTATGTGACCTGTTTTTACAAAAGGAGTCGTTAAGGTAAAAATGGGTCAAATTGAGTTGTTATATTTTCTGAAAACTACAGATTGTTACCTTTCTTTTGAATATGATTCATAGTTCTACCTAAAAATAAAAATTGACAAAGTTATGGTGTTTGAAATGGGTGACAAGTGATTTTTACATTTCACAAATCTAGCTAGCTAACACCTTAGCAACGGGTACTTTTATTCAACTAATGTTGGCCAAATTTAACATGGTGTTATAACATAAATACAGTATATTGACTTGTGTGATATTCAGTTATAAACACACACCCCTAACCCCCACCTTTTGGAGGAAAGGGGCATGATGTGGAAGAAGCTAGGACAGGGGTTGGTGAGGAGGCTTGTTAGTATCTGACTAGCATACTTCCAAACAAATTCACTCAAATCAGCTGAAGACATGTAGAATCTAATAAATGATACTTGGCTGCATATAAATTAAAAATATTAGTACAGATTAATTCATAAAAAATATAATAAAAAGACTACATAACGGGTTGTGTATTAATTTTAAACACCCCCCCCCCCCCCCCAATACTCACACACACACACACATTCTCTCTCTTTCAATTTGATTTTATTGTTTTATTAGTTTTTAGATGCATGGCTTTATGAAAGGCATAAATAATAATATAAATGCTTTGCTTATTCAATGTGTCATCTGTAAATAAATTTTGATTTGGATTTCACACACACTTATTTACACACAGACTCAAATACATGCAAGTTAAATCAGATGCAATCACATTCAGAAGTATTTTTTACTCAGAAAGAAAGAAAATAGATTATCAGTATGACACCATCCAGTGGGAACAAATGACAAAATACTGCATGCACACAGAGAGTGCATGTAGAAAAAAGCACTTGAGTGTTTATTCATTTTCCTTGTGCTTGTTTGTTTGCAGTTTGTCACAAGACCTGGAAATAAGTGACGACAGTGATATGGAGGTAAAAGGCTTTTCACTTTTTACTATTATATTTATTTACTTATCTGTTTGGCGGTCTGTCATAAAGTTTTGTCCTGTCTTTCTTTTGTTTAGTGTTGTTTCTATGTTCATCTATCGTTGGGTTTCTCTCTTCACTCCACCTATCTTTGTTTCTCTTGTCCTGATTTATTTCATGTTTGCTTTTATTGTAATGGAAAATGTGGGTTTGTGTGTATGCATGAATGTTGAAATGTTTTTTGGGGGGGAGGGGGGAGCAGGAGAAGTGGGATAAATGGCAGATATGAATGAATGTGTCAGCATTAAAAGCAGTCCTTTTGAAAGTATCCTCATGATTTTCATGAATGAAAGAATTTATCAAACATTTTACTGTCATTCTGAGACGACTAACATTGGAATTTTTTTTTCATAAAGTTTTGTTTCATTTAATTTTCTTTTTTAAAGTTGGTTGGTTTTTTGTTTTGTTTTTTCCATCCTGTAGATCATTGTTGTTTTAGTTAGTGTTTTAACTACCCCCCCCCCCCCCCTCCCTCCCCCCCAAGAAAAAAAACCCAAACAAAAACTAAAGCAGCCAAAATGCCTGAAATATATATGACTCAAACTTCTGCTGTTTGAATTTGATAAAAGAGGCTCTGGTGCTCTGTGGCCAATATTAATAAGTTTTTCAAAAGAATAGGGGGGATCATAAGAATGATGGGGTTTTTTTGTCTTTTTTTTTTTCCAATGCAAGTTCAAATATCTTTATCAAGTTCAAAAATCATGCTTACACAGGGTGAGTGATCCTTCTCAGCAGAATCTAAACCCAAATATTGCCAGGTTTTTATTGAAGAAATGGGTTTTATTCTGTTTTAGGTGGAAGAGCAAAAAGAAGAGCAAAAAGAAGAGCAGAGTAAACCAGAAGCCCCAAGTACAGCTGCTGCAGCACAGTAAGTACATTTGCATAAGCTCTCTCACTCCCTTCTTTCTCACTCCCTTTCACTGTCTTCTGCTGTCATCTGTCTGCCCTACCTGTCTGTCTGTCTGTCCGTCTCTTCTATCTCTCCTTCTCCATCCTCTGTTCTTTTGCTTCTCACATTTTTAATTCTTACATAATCTCTTTCGTATGTTATTGTTTTCATCTTAGTTGTCTCTCCCCCCCACCCCCCACCCCCCCACCAGGAGATTCGACATGTGTTTGTTGTTGAGGTTTGTATTGTGACAGTTATTTGTCCAGTTGTGACAGGAGTGGAATGAAATAACCTGTCCTCAGAAAGAAGGAGGGAGGGGGTTTGGTGTGCTGCTACACTCTGTTTGTAACAGCTGCCGTGTTTTGAGGCCCAGTAAAATCAATACCACTTGCTTATCCCACACCCTCTCCCTCTAACTGTCCATTACCACCACCATCACTACTGCTGCTACTGCCACCACAATCACCACCATCGCCATTCACACAGACTAGCACCACAAGTCTGTCTGGTGCCACAACACTAGTATGTTTATGACTTGGTGACATGCTGGTAGAGGATTCGTCATTCATTGACTGAAGTTATCACACCTGGCTAAGAAGCAAAAGGTCCATGATATAATGAATCTGTTCCCCTGAATTCTGGACTCCCTCTCTCCTTCCCTTCTCTTGGCTTCGTCAGTTGGAGTGATAGTTTGGATGCCACATCTCTTGGATGACACCATAAGTAGACTGTCTTTGTGTAGCATGCATTGAAGTCACGAAGTGAATCCTTGGGGACAAAACAGTCACACCTAATAAAGATATGCCACAAACATCTGCTGCCATGAGCAAATAAATATTCACTCAGACAGGAGTTAAAAGGGATGGTAATATGCTTTTCCCAGGGAAAGCAGTCCACATTTTACAAATGTACCTCACCACCAACAAAACAAAAATGACAAGTCATAGCCCCCAAACTAAAAGCTATTCAATATTTGATCTGATGCTGTCTTGAAATCAACAGCTGTTCTTTGTAGGATGGAAGGAGCAAGGCAGCGAACTAAGCCATCACATAACAAGCTGTTTTATGCAGAGGCTTGGGGTGGGATTTACACTGGCATCAGCATCTGAGTTGATGTTCACTTAGCATTATATGTTATTCACTATTTTGGCTTTTTGGTTGATAGTGGTTGGAATGGTTTTTGCCTTCTTATTGGATTGTCTGTGCTTGCTGGATGTCCCTGCTTGTGGTCGAGCGTCAAACCCACATTGACAAGGAATTTGTGCGCTTCCATTCAAAGTCGGTCATAAATGATGGGAAGGAGACTACTGCACTGGCCCCTGTCTGTTTTGACACAGTGTTCCTTAGGGTAGAAACCAAACAACTTGTGTGGCAAGTTGTTAACCCTAGTAGCGCTAAATAAACAGCAACAAGCCTCACTTCTATTGGCTGAATTAACATTGGCTAGCATTGTTTTGGAGCATGGTGGGCTCAAACAACCCTTGATATTGATATATAAAACTGAATTAAATGTGTTAAGCTATAGATCACTGGAAAGAAGAGATAATATGCTTTTAAATGAGTATAATTTTATAATAGTGTGTAGTGTTTATGATTATGTAAAAAAAAATCCCCAAAAAAATAATAATGTTCGCACTACCGATCACTGTTCCACTGTCAGGGCCCCGGATCGATTTTAACACGATAAGCAAAGTTCTTGCGGTGCATAAATGTCATGATTAGGTAAACACTATTTCTTGACATTAGTTTTCAAAAAAATAAGGAGTTTGTATCGCTTTATCGGTCACCAAATACTCGGAAAAGTTCAGCGACAGGATCGACGCCATCGAGACCGTCATGGCGGAATGTGCGAAGTGGTGGCTTTCTATGACAAAAATACAAAGATCGCTTGATTTCATGTGATGCAAAGTACTCAGCAGCATAGCGATTTGACTCAACAACAGTTATTTCGAAGCCTCGTTGCGTCAAAATAAAGTAAAACAATCTGTGACGTCGAAATCGCTGAGTAGCGAAAAAGTCCATCCAGCAAAACTAGCACCGCTCGATTCAGTCCGATCGCGATCGATTTTTACCAAGTTTTTCAAAAATATTCCACAATCCTTACCTCATCGTCTCTCTCATTGTTTATTTCAACCAAATCCAGCCTCTAAAACTCCTCCTCGCTGTCAATTTTGTAAAAAAGCTCGAAAAACGCTTGAAGAAATTCTAGTGCAAATGCTGGCCGCCATTTTTGTTGAAGACGATCTCGGCTGGTCCGAAAAAAAATTAAAATACACTCTTAACCAATCAGATTCTTCGTTGCTTGTGTGTGTCAAACGACCTTCACCCCTTTCTGCGGGCCTACAACGGCCTTAACATTCATTGGCTGACCTTTGAAAGCGAAAGTAAGCTTTCAACTATGACCACCCACGTCATCCCGGAATATTCCGGGATCCGCCACACAGCCTAGACCCGCCTTTCCCGGAATATTCCGGGAACCGCGCCACTAGGGTTAACCAAGGGTCAGGTAAAAGAGGACAGAAGTATAACTATTTTCTGAAAAATCCTGCTACATTATACACAGGAAAAGGGTTGGGTTTTTTGTTGTTGTTGTTGGAAGAATTCCATCATCAGTAGTGAGATTCCTGCCATTTTAACATTTTTTTCACTGTCGTTCAAATGGCAGTCAAAATGGTCAGAGAAAGGGCATTGTCTTCAGATGTTGAAAATTTGATCTATATTCTGACATCACTTTCGGAACACGCTATTTTCCAAAAATGAAATGAGATTGAGAAACCAGCCACTCTTTTTCCACTTTGACCATTCATAAATAATTTTCTGACTGAAGACCAAGGTAACTTACCAAAGACTCCTGAGGTCCACTTCTGCAATTATCAGGAAGACTAATGCTGCTTCTGCTCCTCCTCCCAAACACACACACGCACGCACGCACGCACACATGCATGCACACACACACACGCGCACACACACACACACATACACACACAGGATGCCTGGTGGTCAGGGGTGTATAATTGTGCCCACATGACATCATAGCAATGTAAATATTTAATTAAATGTCCCCTTTCTCCTTTGTACAGGTGTGTAGGATGGCTGGTGGGAGGGGGGACAAGTTCCCTCTTTTTTTTCTTTTAGGGGGCCCTCTGTTTCTCCCCCCCCCCCCCTTTTTAAAAAAAAAATCTTAGAATTAACACTTAATTTATTCATGTACATCTGATTAGCTGTGGCATATCCTGAATTTGAGAGTGAGAGTAACAATGCTTTGTTTTGATGTGCAGGGAGGAGAACCATTCTTCAAGCGACGAGTCCAGTAGCTCCGACAGCAGTTCTGAAGGCTCCGACTCTGATTCTTCCAGCTCCGATTCTGAGGATGATGAAGATGGTGCCCAAAAAGAAGAATCTGCAGACAAGAAGCCTGACATAACTCCAGTGCTTGAGCGGGTAATTGTTGTTTAGATATATTTTTTCTCTTCTTGTTTCTTCTTTGTTGAATGCTCAGCAACTACTGTTGTCCGTTATATGAGCAGACCTGCCTACCTGTACAAATTTATCGTATTTTTATGATTTTTTTTTTTACCCCAAACTCGAAAATATGAATTAACTGATAAAAATACGATTTTGACAACAACAACAACAACCCCCCCCCAAAAAAAAAAAAAAAAAAAAAAAAAGGGAGAAAAAAGTGAAACTGTCTGTGTTAGGCCGCGAGTCATCACTCGGTAGCAAGTGAGCTTTTTATCTGTTGAAAGAAGGGGGGGGCCACGTGGAAAATATCAGCTATAAATATCAGATCTCAAGAAAGGGATGCCCAGCAGCTCTATAATATATGTTGCTGCCCTTGTAATGTGAAAATCTGTGCCCTTTATTGGTACTGTCAGCCTTCCTCCCTCTCCACTACCCATCTCCTCTCCCCTCCCCCCCTGTTACCCAGTGGGATAAAACTTTGCTATGTTTATCACTGTGTAGGCACATGGTATCGAAAACAGTGTCCTGAAAAAAAAAGAGGGGGGGGGGGGGGGGGATAACAGTCACAGAGCTCGAAACTTACTTAGAATTTGAGAAGCAAGAGATGCAATGAATGGACAGGTCAGCTTTCATGATCGCTTACTTTTAGTGTGTAGCATTCTGTGCAAACTGAATACTCGGAGTCAAATTTTATTTTGGGATTAATTGCAGCAAAAATACTGATTTCTTATGAAGAAGATAACATAAAATAGCTGAAAATAAGTATTATTTTAATGTCAGCTTTAAACTTTCTGAACTTTGAATTAAATGATTTTTTGAAGAAGGTCCTACTAAGATCCTCAAAAATCCTTATGCACGCGTGTGCGCGCACACACACACACAGCAAAAATACTGATTTCTTATGAAGAAGATAACATAAAATAGCTGAAAATAAGTATTATTTTAATGTCAGCTTTAAACTTTCTGAACTTTGAATTAAATGATTTTTTGAAGAAGGTCCTACTAAGATCCTCAAAAATCCTTATGCACGCGCGTGCGCACACACACACACACACACACACACACACTCACACACACTCACTCGTATACAAGTTGAAGATGGTAAGTTTTCTGAAAACACAATCTTCTTCATAAAAGCAGAGTGCTTGCAAAGAAGTCAAAGCCATAATTGGAACCACCAAATAAACAATGATTAAGAGTACATTGAGAGGAAGAAAGATTGTGAATGCTATTTTTGCTGTCAAAATACTAATTTTGGTCAGTTCAAATACTATTTTTCCTTTGCTGGGGTAGGCAGGTCTGTATGAGCAAAATGCATAACGCTGCTGTTAAGCGCCTGACAAGTCAGGCCCAGCACATCAGACTTCGGCATAAGAGAGAATTGTTATCTTTTGTCTTCTGGAAAAAAGGCAGGAGAATGGACCAAGAAGGCAGAAAGTAGACAAGAAGAAGGTGACAGGAAGAAAGAGAGTAATAGAAAAGAGGAAATATTTCTGGTAAAGAATTTCCAGGAGGTAGGGATGCTATTTATACTGACAGGCCCCCGCCCCCCGGAGCTAGAATCTTTGCTGATGCAGATATGGGTTAAAAAGAAGTTAATGTCATTTTAAAGAAAAAAATGTCATCAAAGAAGTAGATAGATAAATAACTGCATAAAGCAGGGCTTATACAAGTCTGAAAAGTCTTTTAAAAAAATAAAAGGGCCTTTCAAGGGCTTGAAAAATCTCATTGGCCTTTTGGGTCCTTGAAAAATCCTTGAATTATCAAAAGGCCAACAGCAGTCGTCCTTGAAAGATAAGTCAGTCAGTCTGTGTCCAGTCTTCGAATTCTCTCATTTCTCATGTCCGACTGCTCCCTTAGCAGTGCCCATAGCAGTATCTCTCTTAGTTTTGCCCCTCTGTTACCTAGTGGTGATGATTTTGTAATGTTGCAATAATGGAGTAGGCACAAACAATGTCCACACACACACACACACACACACACACACACACACACACACACACACACACACAGGGGTCTCAGTTTGTTTAAACTTTGATAACCAAGATGCTGTGAAAGTACAGGAGAGGTATTTGCTTAGTATGTAGAGTCCTATCCTGGTGGCATGCATTACAAGGTTAGCACACTCTTTGAACCTCCTGGAATTTAGAGACCCTCTCTTTGAGGTTTTGAATCCCCTTGGAAATGGTCAAAATATCAACCTGAAGAGTAACCTTGAAAATCGAGACATGTCTGTCGAAAGTATGGTCTCAATTGTAAACTTAAGAAATATTTTTGTGGGGGGAAAAAAGATGGTTCAAATGCATGTGTGGATGAGACAGGCCAGGAGTAACAGATGACAAACTAATTTTGCACATGCACTGTAAGTTACAGTAGTTGTGTATCGATGGTCCCAGTTGGATGGATATGTATCTGTCCAAATTCAAAATGACAAAGCAAGGCTGAAACTGTGCATTAAATACCATGTTTATGATGGAAGCAGAGTACAAAGACTAGATTATCGAAGTAGCAACAAGCAAAACAAATGTTCTTGCTGAGCGTGTAATAAATAGTGTTGACCCGCAGGCAGTAGTGGACAAATGTGAAAAAATAGAGCTGATATAGTCTGAACCCCTCCCCCTCCCAAGATCCTGTAATTCGTGTTGGTGTTTAGGGATTTTGGAAACCAAAAAATACCCAGCATGCAACCTGTACAATGAAATGAGCTGCTCTGAAGTCTGAATGTGTAAGTTTAGGCCAGCAGGCAGACCTGTAAAGTTAAAAGCACAGAAGAAGACCAGGTACTACGCACCCTACCCGATAAGTGAATGCAGCAAGAGAGAGAGTGAGAAAGACATTGTGTACAAATGGCTAGAAAGACATTGTGCACTACATTTACAAGGAAGACTTTGTGACAACAGTTATGACAAAGTACAATATGATTATGTTTGTGAATGCACAAATTCATTTATGCATTGTGTGTGTGTGTGTACACATACTTGCATGTGTGCATTCCTAGTGTTTTCTGGTTGGTGGTGGTTTTTAAATTTTTTAAAGATTACTTCTAATGAAGATGTATGATGTTCTTCCTTTAATTAAAACCTTACTTTTTTTGTTATTGAAGGGAAATGTGTCCCTGAAAGATGTGAACGACCCCCACATCAAAGATGAGGAAGACGGCAAAAGTGGCAAAAACAAAAGCTGGGGCCTCCACAACTTCATGGACAAGGCAGCACCAGCAGCATCAAGCAGCAGTTGGGTAGCCAACAACTCCTCTTCTGGCAAGGAAGGGAACAGCAGCAGCCAGGATGTGTTCCAAGTGAAGACTTCTCCGCCCAAGATGTCAGAAATCGGTCCCTGCAACACCATGCCCTTTATAACAGATGAAGATGCAATGGCTCGCAACTGTGAAAAATCCAGTACTTCCCCGGACAGTCTGACGCCAAGTAGTCAGACCAGTTCTCTGGACACAACCACTGGGAGTCGGTCCAAGGCCAGGAGAGAAAGTGGCAGTGACCACACTCCCAGTATCAAGTCAGGGACTGTGTCAAAATCTGTGTGTGAGCGCTCAAAGGCCTCCTCCTCCTCTTTAAATTCCAAAGTTGGTGAAAATGGCAGTGTTGGCAAGCCTGCCACTTTTTCTGTGGATGCAGCTTCAAAACCTTCCAACCAGCAGTCAAAGCCTAGAAGGACTAACAACACAGTGAAGACCCCTAAACGGTCACCGGTAAGCAGTTCACCAAGTGAAAAGGATGCATCTGAAGGCAAAGCTGTGAGTGACAAGCAGCAGCAAGGTGTGAACAGTGCAAGTCAGTCCTCTTCCACTAACAACAAAAAGTCAGTGTCCACTGCCAAAACCAAGGCATCCAGTCAAAACAGTGTGAAAGGTGTTTCCAAAAGTGCCACCAGAAAGAATTCAAAGAATTCAAAAGACATTCAGGGAGAGGACAAATGGAAAAAAGGTGCCAGTGATTCGACAACGGCGGATATTAGTAGTATTCTGAAAGATGTGTCTGTGCCCCCCATATTGTCACCTACCATTCCGGCCTTCAGCGACCATCCCCACAAGGTTGAGGCCCAGTCCACAAGTCTGCCCATTCCCACCCAGACCTGTGGCAAGCCCTCTATTGTGGTCCGCTTGTGCCCTGACCTTATATTAAGGTATCCCCGTCCAGTTGCTTCTTTTCGCGGTAAGGCCAAAAATGTGGCCTTGGGCAAAAAGGATGCTGGCAAATTGACAGAGGATTTTGCAGCCAGTACTCCTCCAGAGAAAGGAGGGGATAGTCACCCTTCAAATAGCAAACAGTTGAATGTAAAAGGTGCCAAAGGAAAGACTAGGGGTGGTGGTGGGAAGAAAAGGAATTCTGCATCATCGGAATTATCGGTCCCTCCATCCAAGCGCAAAAAGACAGACAGTGAAGACAGCGGCAGTTCCAAAAAGCAGAAGGCCCCTGCCAATCATATCAACAGTAAACTGTCTCCAGAAATGTGAGTATTGAGCACTACATGGAGTGTGTGTTTCTTTCATTAGGTTGGGAAACTTGCTGCTTTTCTGCAGCTTTCTTTGGTTAAGATTTTTTTTTTCCAGTGAAAAGTTTCTTTTATCGCTCTGTGGGAGAAAATACTGTCATATTGTTCTATTTAGTAGGCCATCCACCAAAGTTTTTCTGTTTTTATATTCATTTTATGATATATATATTCATAGTAGGAGGACAGTGGAGCAGGGAGAATGTGATTGTGTGAATGAAGTGTGAGAAAGTCATAGCAGATTTCTCTGTGTGAAATTGTGGCTGCTTTCCCATATTTATTCATCATGCGGTATAAGACAAGAGGTCCATACATGCTAACTTGACCAAAAAGTGGAAATATTCCATATTCATTAGATTTTAAAAATTTTTTAATCTGTATCAGTCGTGTAACTTTTCAAAGAAAACAATATAATAGTACATGAGTAATTTAGTTTACTCTGCACAGATACACAGTGATAAATAAACGGGTTATAAGGTCCAAAAGCTCATCTGTCTTGTAAGAGTGTGTCCAACCAAATAGTATGATGTTATGGTTTAGCTGTAACTGGTGTGTCATGCTGTGTTTCTAAGGCTTTCCAAAAAATCTTATACTGCTGAATACTGTCAAAATAAATGTAGGATAGCCTTTTTCTGTCTGCCATCATTAGCTTTAAATATTATAAAGCATGGCAGGCTGCTACTCATAGGTCGTGGTAATAAATGTGTGGATCGTCATACCCTACTTTTATAAGCCGAGTGTGGCCAGCGAGACCTTTCCTCTCTGTTCTTGCACACTAAACATCTCTGGAAAGTGTTTCAAAGTGTAATGGTTGCTGGCTGCCAAATTTTTTTTTTTTTTTTTAAAGGCAAGTTTTTAATTTGATTTTTTGTGACCCCCTTTTTCTTCGACATGGCCGACACTGCATTTGATACAGGTCTACATCAATTCTGTGGAGTCTGTAGAGTATCTAAATTGAAAATTGTGAAGGATAAGCATTAGTACTTGGAGAAGGTAACCAGAGTAATGAAACTGGGTCACCTGAATACCTTAATTATTGTTGTTGGGTTTTTTAATGAGACATGCTTTTGTAAAATTAATTATCAAATTATCTATTCTATATCATGCTGTTTGTGTGTACATGTGTGTGTTTTGTTGGTGGTGGTGTTTTGTTTTGTTTTACTACATGGTAAACATTCAAAATTTTTATTACCAAACCCCAAATTTCTGAGTGATAATGATACTTTTGTTTTTGTTTCTCGGCTAGAGCTCCGAGGCTCACTACCCACCATTAACATGGCTGGGTACCCTTATGATTTTTCTGTAGTTTTTAATGAAAAAATGAGGTTAGCAGGTGACCGTTTTTGCGCCTTGGCTTCAGTACAGTTCCCCCAGTTCACCCAGGTGTAAATGGGTACCTGCCCTCTTTAGGGTCAGGGAAGGTAAAGCAGTGAGGGAGAGGAGATGGGTGCGCCCTCAATACGCTGGCCCTAGAGAAGTGAGGTCTCTGTCGCCTCGCTCCCCTACGACCTTAATATAGGTTATGGGACACCTTATTAATATAAAAACATTAATTGTACACAGACACAAATACACCTGTTTTATTTTGGTTTTCTTGAAAAACTGCTGTTCCAAGAGTCATAAGAATAATTTATCATTTTCTATTTGCATCATTTTTGCCCCAAATGAGCCATGTTTTCTTCATGTAGTGTTTGTGTGAACTCTCGATTTACAGCAACATCACAAGAAGCACTGATTACATTTAAAAAATTTTATTTCTTTATTACAAACAGGACATCAGACAACAAAACATAAAATGTACCACATAGTACAGTTTCACTGTTAGAAGGGGGGAAAACTATATTACATGCCTTTCTACTGAGTAGGTTAGTGACCCTGCACCCTGCATGTTTCTGAGAACAACCCATATTGTATTATATTTAAAATATTATTGTATGTTTTTGGACCTCGTGTATATGTTGGATCTTGGGCTGCTATGATCCATTCAAGGCTGTTCTCACTTAAATGATATTTACTTGGATCAATCTTATTTCAACATCTTGCTTTGTACTATCATAGTTGAATATGTTTTGTTAATTTATTTTCCTAGCTCACCAGCTATCAAAGACGCATGAACAAAAGTTCATAGGTCAGTCAACACCCATTTGAATGTTTTAAAACCACCAAATAATGAGAATTATACTCACATTTCTTGAAATAAGTCGTTAGTCATTTTAATCTGCTGTGCATGAGAAGCTGACGGTTCACGAGCAATATGGTCTCAGAAGTTATGCAAAGGTGATCTTTTAAAAAAAAAAAAATTTTTTTTACTACTAACTGTTGCTCAGTCACAGGTTAAGGCACTGATGTGTATAAAAGTCAGTTTGCTTAAAGTAAAAAAATCATTGAACAGGTAGTACTTGCCTTCTCTTCTTTCTCTTAGCATGGCTGTACCAGAAGACCAGCCTCGTTTTGATACATAATGGCGACTTTCATAAAACTGAAACGTGCAAACTGGAAACTGTAAACTTTTCCACTCTTCCACTACTCTTCCATTTTTCAGTCTTTGAACAGAAATGAAAGATGAAGGAAACTTTTCTGGCATTCATTGATGTGTAGCAGTGTGAAAACATGGATTGGAAAATGAAGCAATTAAATACAGATTTTGGACATGCGGCGTCACACTCCGGACAAAGTTTTGTCCAGTATTTTAAAGTCTTTTTATCAACCTAGGTGTTGTGTGTTAAAATATTCACTAGTTATCATTTTAACCAACTTACATGGTTTGGACACAGGGTATGCATTTGTAAAATCATAATGCAAGTTCAGACTAACCATGTCAACATCCAGTCACAAAAATTTGAGCCCTTTTTTTGTATTTTTCTTCTTTTTTTTTCTAAGAGTAAGACTAAGAGTAAAGGATATTGTGTTTGATTTTTTAATGCATCTCTGTGAAATTTACCTAAACTTAGGACACAAAAAAGCAATTAAACGGCTGCAGCAGGGAAAGCTAATTAATATAATAATTTCTGAAAGACAAAGGTAGCGCAAAGGAGCACCTTTTGTCACAGCCTCATGGACCTCATTGTGCTTAATCAGACATTAAAAGATGCATTACATGTAATGTATGTGTACAAATGGATAAAAAGAAGTTATGTTTGAACAGAAATGGGGTAGCCCACCCAGAGGAGGTGAAGAAAGCAGGTACCAAGCGACCAATGGAGAGACGCAACAGTGTCAGCAGCAACAGCAGTCGATCCAGTCAAAAGTCCAGTGCCAAGGACAATGCTTCCTCATGCAAGGAGTCAGCTGCCAAGAGAACCCGTAAAAGTGAACCTGCCGTACAGCCTGAAGACAAGGTAACTTACCGTTTCTTTCCTATTGTTACTTTTTATTCAGTTTTTTTGGTCAGTATTTAAATGTTATAAATCTGGTTGATGCTTCCAAGTCCATTACTGGGCATTAGAATATGTGCGACTTGAATGACAAAAGTAAGTAAAAATTGTCTTTTTGCAACAACTAAACAGTCTCAAATGTGGTTCAGGGCTCACTGCTGTATGGTTGGTTTTACAGTCTTTCACAAGAACTTTATTTGATTGCTTAACCCTCTTGTTGTTGGATTCTACAGAGCTAAACTGCCTGTAGATTTTGAATTCTTTGCAGGTTTTCTACCTCCATCTGACTTACTTTACTCCTAAGGCAATTGTGTGTGTGCATGACAAGTTATCGAGCTGAAATTTTGTCACAAGCTAGGCATGTCTTTGTACTTGCATTTAGGCGCAAGTTTATGTGTCTGGTCACCAGATGTCTTGTCATTGTCACCTTATTTGTCACCAATCACAGGTAAAAATATGGTATATATGATAAAACAGCAAATCCTGCATGGATTTGACAATAGTTCAAGCATATTAGTGTCGAATAAGGAAGTGATACCCAGCTGATGTGTTTACCAATAGTTATGTGCAATAGTACTTCAAGGATGTGTCACATAATGTCCCCATAGCACCTGTTGTTTTATGGTATGTCTCGAGGAGACAGAAGTTTTGTTTAACTATTTGTTCTTTTGAAAACAAGTCATATTCAATCGACATGTGACCTTTATACTGCAGTTCATATCTGCATGTGCTACCACATGTTTGTTAAGTGTACAGAAGTGTATTATTGTACATGACTGTCACACTGTCACCATTGTCACAGCACAGGTGTGACAAATTCGAAACAACACAAAACTTCTGTAACTCTACAAAATGTTAATGTTGGTAGTCTCTAAAGTAGTCGTAGTGGTGGCACAGGGTCACATCACATCACAAAAAGCACAAATTATGGATGTGGGGGGGGGGGGGGGGGGTGTACCCATTGCTCTCACCTGTCGAACCTTGGCAGACGGAGACCTATTTTATTTTCCTTCTTGCTATTTTCATTATTAGCATATCTGTTCGTTTCTGCCATTGCAGTTTCAAAGCAAAAGTGTGGTAATAATGAGAAAACAGTCAAAAGGCATCACACTTTCAGGCGTCTATGCCGCGGACCAGCCGGGAGGTCAAATTTCTCCACAGTCAGTGTGTGTAGCACAGGTCAGGAATGTGCCGTGTAGCACGTTATTTTCTGGCTCACTCTTCTCCCTAACTGCAGCATTTCCTTCCTCCTCTTCCTCGTAATCGTTTAATATCGGACTAACTTAACAATTCTCGTTCAAATGTTTCTACTTCCAAGACAATAACATTCAATTTATCGTCTCGCTAATCAGATGAATCGTCTGCTACGAAAGAAAACACCATTTTTTTCTGCCACGCTGCACCATTGAAAAGCGTTCCGGTCGCTGGCTGTTATTTCTTCCTTCCCTCCCCACTACACGCATGTTAGTGGTCTAAATTTATCACTGGCATCCTCTGACACCCTCCCTGCATCGCCCCACCAATTTTCAGACACATAGTGTGAAAACCACGAGTTCTGTGTGTGATGGAAAAGTACTGCCCACGTGGGCAGCACCAACTGTTGGCTGTGGTCGTATTGGAATCTAGCGGCAGCCTCCGTTACTGTCGGCTGCGGCCGGATCGGGGACAAGAGGGTTAATTTGATCATTAAATGAGCTTGATTTCATTACTGCCACAGACAGATTTGGGCTTTGAGGCTTGCTGCCCCTTTGTTGGCTCTGTTTTACCAATGCAAAAGAAACAGAAAAGGCAAAGTTTAGGTGTAAGGAAAAAGAGAGGCACAGCTTTACACACATTGTCATGATGTTAGTGCCAAGCCTGCAGACTCAGTGGGGCTGTAGATTAAATCTTGTAAGGAACAATGCATGCTTTATTGTGATGTTCAGCTCTGAATTTTTGTGATTTGTCTTCAGATGTTTGTGATCTAGATAGATAGGTGCACTGTGCAGTGCATTGAATGAAGTTTCACTAAAGCTGTTACTATCACTTCTAATACCACTGCAGCTACCACCACTTATTCCACTGTTGAAAGCTACTGGTGGTGGTGGTTGTGCTGAACTACTACTACTACTGCGATTACTCCTACTATTATTACTACTACTACTGCTGCTACTACTACTACTACTAGTACTACTATCACTACTACTACTACTACTACTACTACCACTGTTGCTGCTTTTATTATTTCTGCTATTGCTACTGTTATAGGTTGGCAACTGCTGGATTTTTATGCCTCCATTGTGTGATGGGTATGGTTGCAGGTGACAAACGGCAGTATGGGCAGTGACAAAGTGGGTAGCAAGGAGGAACTTCCCTTTGATACTTACAAGCAGCCTGATGTCAGTCCCAAACCTGCTGTCGCTGGCGCCCCCTGCCTGTACCAACTGCTGGTAGCAGACGAAATCTTGCCATATTCGTTGGAACGGTCAGTTGCATCTCTTTCCTTATATCTGTTTGCTCTTCTTCGTGTATAGACAGCAGAGAGGATGTGCAAAATATTCACAAGGAATACTTATTCAGGCTTATATGTCTTAAAGCTGCAGAATGCAGCAGGTGTGTAACGTTTAGTAGAAAGCCTGTAACAAGGGTTAGCAGGGAAATTAGGGGATGGATATTGAGTGTAGTTTTGTGGTCCAACAGGGTAGCCATTTTGTGTCCCTTACCCCCTATGTCTGATCGTGGCTGGCTGAAAGATCGAGAGGTTGAATGTAGATTTTGTGTGTGTGTGAATTTGAATTTGTTATTTTAAACTATCAGTGATCTATTGCATATGTAAGAATAGACTGATTTCAAGTGCTGTGATTTGGGTTGGTTTTTTTACAACATAAAGCGCTAATAAGAATTCCATGTTTTACTTTTATTAAATCTGATGAAACGGATCACAAGACTGCTGAGACTATGTTACTGTTATTGACAGTGATAAAATCTGATTGTGCTTGTGGTGTGTGTGTGTGCAGGATGGAGCATGTTGATGCTTACAGTTTCAAGGCCAAGGAAATCAAGGCAACAACTGACAAATATGTAAGCTTCCTACACTTTCACCAAATAGTTTAACCACATACTGTTGTGTATGTAGGTGATGGGGGTGTGTGTGAGAGAGAGAGAGAAGGGTGTGTTTCTACATATGTAATAGTGCAGGAGAAAAACCAATGTAAATCGCGCCCGGCCGTTCTGAGCTACAGTGAAAATTTGTCACTGACCCTTAAAATAGTAAATGAATGTTTTAACCATTTTTAGCTTTTATAAGGTCTTTTGTATACATACACAAAGTGTCAGCCTAATGTTCAATTGCCTTCCATGTATAGTTTTTTTATTTTTTAGACCCACTAAATCAAGCACCGCACAAAGAAACCACTAGCAGTACTATCTCTCTGTCTATAGTGGACAATGGAGAGGGCAACCATAGATAGTGATTCATGGTACACAGTCACACAATATTTCAGCAGCAAAACTTGCAGATGCTCCGATAAACAATAATATGAAAGCAGCTGGATGGACAAATGTTTCCACATTTGCAAAATTTTATAACAAGAATGTGGGGGCCAACACTGAACATAAGTCAGTCCATCATGGAGCATTTTCTCATGCTGTTTTGTTTACATGTGAGTTTGTCTTGATGACACTGTGGCTCCGAAATCTCGTGTGCATAAAGTGGATGGCTACAGGGAATGTGCAAGGATTGAGGTTCTGAGTTTCATTTCCAGCCTTGTTCTTTGTTCCCAGTTTGACAAGAAAATTTAAAAGTTTGAAGTGCAGATTAAAACTCTTTTTTCCTTTTTATTTTTAGAAGGAAGGTGGCAGGATGGTACCCTCTGCTGTCCTTATAGACCTAGTATAAAGTGAAAAAAAAACCCATGTGCCAAGGGAAGTAAATCTGCAACACATGCACATCCACTACAAATATACATCAATAATAAAATGCCCTTTTTTCTCACAAAATGCTGAAAAATTCCAAAGACATTGCTATACCCAAAACAGTGTTTTCCATTGGGGGGGGGGGGGGGGGGGGGGGGAATCAATGTTAGCGAGTAGATGATCATTGTTTATAATTCTGTCCTAATAATAATAATAATAATTTATGGAATTTATATAGCGCTGAATCTTGTGAAACAAACAAATCGAAGCGCTTGCACTCAAATCATTTATGCACATGCAACTTTCCTCAAATATAATAAATAACATTAAAATTTATGCACGCATACGTGCACACACACACATACACACACACACACACCTGCGAACACACTTAGGAGATGAAGGATGCTGTTGAAAAGTAAAAGACGGATATGAGGGGAAAGTGTCAGGAAGGAAATAAGTGTGTTTTGAGGCTGGATTTGAAGGTATCAAGTGAAGATTTTTGGCGAAGTGAAAGAGGGAGGTCATTCCAGATGGACGGACCAGAAACGGAGAAAGATCGACAGCCAACAGTGGTTTGTTTGAATCTGGGTGTTCGAAAGCACAAAGTATCTGCGGCTGAACGAAGGGAACGGGATGGAGTGTACAGGTGAAGACAGCTACAGAGATAAGATGGCGCAGATCCGTGGAGACATCTGAAACAGAGGGTATTGATCTTATACTTTAGTCTTTGTGAGACCGGCAACCAGTGAAGAGATCGCAGAAGAGGAGTGATGTGTTCGGACTTTTTCTTTCTTAGGACCAGTCGAGTTGCAGAGTTTTGTATGCGTTGAAGAGAGTGGATGGATGATGCTGGTAGGCCAACCAAAAGAGAATTACAGTAGTCTAAACGTGAAAGAATGAGAGATGTGACGAGCTTGGAAGTTGCATCAGTGGACAGATACTTACGAATCACGCTTATGCGCCGTAGTTGATAGTAGCAAGACTGGCAGGTCTGGGTGATGAATTTTTTCATAGAGAGTGTGTTGTCAAGAACTACACCTAAATACTTCACAGAGTTGGACAAAGGAACTGACGCACTGCCGAATTCTATTGATGTTGTTGTGGTGGAGGAAAGTTTATGTTGGGTCCCTATGAGCATGGCTTCGGTTTTATCGACATTAAGTTGCAACTTGTTCTGAGTCATCCAGTTTTGAATGTCTTGAAGGCAGTAGGACATATTTGTCAGGAGGGAAGGCAAGTTTTCAACAGTATCACAACACTGAAGCTGAGTATCATCTGCATAGAAATGATGATCAATATGGTGGTTGTTTATTATATGTGAGAGTGGAGCAGTGTAGAGAGTAAAGAGAACAGGGCCCAGGACTGATCCCTGTGGGACTCCACATACCATTTTGACAGGTTTTGATTGAATTTTGTTTACAATAACTTTCTGGAATCGGTCTGTGAGGTATGAAGTAAACCAGGTGAGGGCTGTGCCATTAATACCAAACGTATTTTGGGCGAGAAAGAAGAATTGAGTGATCTATAGTGTCGAAGGCTGCAGATAAGTCAAGAAGAGTGAGGAGGGAGATTTTTCCTGCATCAGAAGCAAGTAGAAGTGTATCTAAAGTATGGACTAGGGTGGTTTCGGTGCTGTGGTTGGGGCGATAGGCAGATTGAAAAGGGGGAAGGAGATCATTGGAATGAAGGTGACTGTTGAGCTGTTTGAGAACAACTTTTTCTAGTACTTCAGAGACAAAGGGTAAGTTTGAGACAGGTCTATAATTCTTCAGAATGTTGGGATCCTAGCTCATATCAAGGTTGTGTTTGGCTTCGGACTTGTCACACTTCAAAATTTCTTCACAAGTTTAAATCTCCAAAACACACTTGCAGTCAATATTATGTCTGACAATGAATTCTAGAAGTTGTAACGGTTTGCCATGGTAGATGTCCCTACAAAAAAAAAAGCATTTAAAAGCTTTATTTTGAAAATTCACAGCAGCTAAAAACCTTCATCAACCCTCTTAAAACATTTAAAACAGCGTCCAAAGCCTTTCCTTCTGGAAGAGCTTCCTGTTGCAATTGTGGGATATGCAATAGTGAACGCTGATTGGGGGTTGTTAATTTGGAGTCGGATCAGTCGGTCCTGATCAATGTGGACAGCAGGGGGTTAAGACAATCGCCTGCTTAACAAGTAAACCATGAGGTTCTGAGTTCAGTTCCCATTCTTCAGCCTTAGAGGAAAACATGTCCTTTTTAGGGGGCTAAACAGTATCTCATCTTTTTGGAACTGTTTATTTCTTAGTCTCGTGGTGTTAGTGCTAAGCACCTAACCCTTCTGGGGGGGGGGGGGGGGGGGGGGGGGGATACTTGAAAAACTCTTTTACAGTGAGATGTTTATATTTTGATACTGTCAGTTAGTCCACAATGTGCACATCTTTTGGAAAATACAAGCTTGGAGTGAGTGTGTAAGTGGGATAGGATGGACCCCACTACATTTATTTTTCCCACAACGTGCTGCTTGAACATTCAGTGCAGTGCCCCAGAGATTGTGTGTGTGTGAATTATTGATGTGTGTGTTTAGGTGGAAAAGGGTGACGTGGTTGCACCCTACCTCTACTCCATCTTCTACTTCCTCATGGGGATCGTTGCCTGGGAGAGGAGCGATTCAAATGATGTCACCTATACCAGGACCTTCACCAACTCTACTTTCTCTCTGCTGCTGTAAGTATCCTGTGGCTTCCATTTGACTTCTTTTTTCACATGCATATTTGTGTTGACAGTCACACTTGCCTATTGAACTATGATTTACCTGTAGTTTGGTCATAAAACAAAAGTAAAACAATGGAATTAAGATTGCTAGTAGAAAACTGTGAATTTTGTTTTGTAAATTTATCTGCGCCCCCCCCCCCCCCCCCCCCCCTCTCCTTTTTCTCTCTGTTTCTCTCTGTTTCCACAGGGTCACATGCTTTCATGTTTATAGATGCCTGTATATGCATACACACACACATATATTCATTCAAACTGTCACACACACCCACACACACCCACCCTCACACCCACCCTCACACCCACCCTCACACACACACACACACACACACAGAGGTCGTGTATGAAGATTCACAGTTGATGCATATGTGCTGGATGTTGTGTCCGTGCTGCAAATAATGAGATTACTCTTTGTTACAGGTGGGTGAACCGAACTCATCAGGACTTAAACATGTCCGCTACACCACTGTCTGATAAGAATAAGAAACTATTGGTCCTGATGTGAGTACTGTTTTCTTGCTGTGCGTGCATGTGTGTGTGCAAAACCAGTGTCCATGTTTATGTGTCAGTGGTGTGCACACTGTGATAGTTTTTGTCTTGTTTGCTTTTTTGTGTTTTGAGGTGTCAGATGTTCCAACCCTAGAGTGCAGCTAGAGACATTTTCCTTAACAGGCATTTATGGATGATATATCCAGATTTAAAATGCCTCTGCTGTTGCGTGGACTTGTGTATCTGTTGAGGGTGGGGTAGCCTTGTGGATAAAATCTTGAACTCGGTGGTCTGACAGCATGCAACAGGATGTGGGTTCAAGTCTCACCTGTGATGTCCATTGGAAAGGATTTATTCCTGTGGAATTGTTCTCCATTCTGACTCCAGTCCCCTGCAAGTCCTTTGAGACAGTGAGCTCCCCTATGCAGATAACATGAATAACATCTTGCAAACGTGCACTCATTAGAAACCTTACCTTCATTGGTAGACGAGTATATGTCAACGTGTATGTCTAATGAATCATAACTCTTGTTTCATCTGGTGAATTAAACTGTGCTCTGTCAAGGTGTATTGTTAATGAATCTTTTATTATTTCAGCTACCGCATGATGTCCGTCCTGTATTTCAAGGTGTACAGCATTCGGAGGAATGAAGTCCCCCGACTGAAGAAGGTCGTTGACCAGGAATTTAGAGACAAGGTGAGTTGGTGCTGTGGTGCAGGTCAGAAGTCTGTAAATTAACTTTAGTAATATGTTACAATATTTGATTGTGACAGAACAGGAGGAACATGAGAGAAAGAGAGAGGGTGCGCGTGTGTGAATTTCTTCAATGTCTTTTCACTTTGTGATTTTAGAGCAGTAGGAGAAGGGAAGTGAGTATGGTGTGTGTCGTTCTGTATGTTCTGACTCAGTTTGTGTGTATATGAGAGAGAGAGAGAATAAAAAAGATAACACCAAGGGAAAAGACATCAATTAAATGTCATAAAAGATGAGCGAACTTTAAAGAAATAAACACAATAGGACTCTGTAAATCATTCTGAAATATGTGTGTACATGCGTGTGTTTGTGTGTTTTATTTTTATTTATTTTTTATATTGAGGATAATGGAATAAGCACTTATGTGCTTTTTTACATCCAGTCCCCGTGTGTATGCAGTTTTGGAGATTCTGTCATCTGTTCCCACTGGCACACAATGGCCTACTCTTACGAAAAGCGGAACAGCATTTAATGTGTGCGCAAGATGTTCTGTGTGCGTTCGCACACAGGGCCTTGGTTTATAGTCTCATCGGAAGGACTTGGGGAGAGTGGAGTCTGCACTGATGTTAACTCCAGGGAAAAATATCCCCCTTGAATGGGAATCGAACCCGGGTCGTCAGATTGCGAGCGCAATGTTCTGACCACTAGGCTATCCCGTCCCCCTGTGTGTATGTGCATGTGTGTGTGTGAGAGAGAGCTAGGTTCTTGTGCCTATGATCACAGTATGCAAGCTTGTGAACATATGAGTGTGTATGTGTGAAAGAAATGCATCGTAGCATTTGAAATAATAAATTATTTTTTAACCATTGAGTAAACACCAAAGTTTTCAGCAAGAAAAATCAAACTAACAGTCCAACAAACAAGGGAGGGAGGGAAGAAATTTAAAGAAAGAGGGTGGAAATAACAAAATGTCAGCAATTTAACTGTGGTATGGTATTGATAACAGTATAAGTATTCAATGAAACTTAAACCTTCAGCTATTTCTAACATATATGAATAATCAGACAAAATGTCTTGAAAAGCTGTTTGAGAAGGATTTAGTGCTGTGTAGCCAGATGGGTAAATAAGGCTTTGTTTGGTGACAGTGAAAAAGAAAATGTAAGGATGTGATCTTACCACCACAGATACATGAAACATAACTACTGACTTTTGTTTTGAAGGCATCAAATCAGAGTCTGCTAATGAGATTTGTAAACATTCTGCAATGGAATTGTCTGCCTTTAGTATGGAAACCTTTCAACTTAGACTTGATAAAAAACACACCAACCCCCCCCCCCCCCCCCCCCCCCCCCCCAAATCTGGCCTAGTACTTTCTTTGACGAAATAAACGGTTTCTGAGTGTGTGAGTGTTGAAAGAAACAGTGTCTGAGTGTGTGTGAGAGAGAGAGAGAGAATTGGATTGGATTGAATGAATTTTATTTAAAGAGGGTTATGGCATAAACAAACATGCTTTTTTACAACCAGCCCTCTGGGGAAAAAACACACAAAAACCCAACAAACAATCTCAACCAAACAAAACACAATTTTGTTCAAAGAAAGAGGGGGGAAGAGAACAGGTGTGCGCATGTTTGTGTTGTGTTTGTATGTATGCATGCATGCACACATGTGTGTCTGTGTTGTTTGTATGCATGCATGTACACATGCCTGTGTGAGAGGGTGTGTGGAGATTGAAACAAGAAACTTTGGCGTTTATCTCATGGAAATGATGTAGCATCCGTGAAATAGAAAACCTTTACTTGTATTCTAAGCGACCCTCAGGGCCCCATACCACAGGTTGCTTGGGCATACAGCAATCAGGCCTTTACCCGTACCCCTATGTGGGCATGAACCATGATTTAGCCTGTATTTTTCAAGCAGCTGTTGTGAGACAGTCCTCTGGCGTTGATGTATAGACACAAAATGCAATTGTGGGCAGAGGCACCAATTGTATTGTACTTTTCTTGTCACAACAGTTACTGAAAACTTTCGCTGCTCTGTCAGGGGAAAGCACAATCCTTTGTGCGTTATCTGCTTTACCCCTTGTATGCATGGACATTTATTTATGTGCAAGTGCAAAGCACAATTTTAATATTGGGAGAGTGATCTGCCTTTGCACCTGTCGGCAGCACTGTGTGTAGCTCTGTGTTTGAATGCTGGATGTGTGTGTATTTTCTGGTTCCTTTCCAGAAATTTTTACATCTTCTTGTTCGTGTTTTCACCCTGAGTTATTTGGTCAGAACATTTTTCTTTGTTATTATCTACTTTTTGAGATATTTCGATGTATAATTTTCATCTTTGTTTGAATTGTTCAAAATTTCGATTCGACTTATGAATTGTGTTTACTTGACTGTGCTGGTCTGTGACCCATTTTAATCTGACCCTACTGCCGTTCAACAAATTGCACGTGATTCACGAACTGACACCACCCCCACCAATCAAGTCTAGTGTGTGTTGTTCTGCTACCATGGCAGTGAGAGCCACGGACATAAGAGCTATGCTCGCACCTGAGAATTGTCAAAAACAGTACACGCTTGCTCCTGATATTAAGCAGCGTATAACACACTTAGGCATTAATCGCCGCAAAACCAGACGGGGAACACGGGCAGGCCGACGTCATCGCCAGTGGTGGGCTTCCCTCTCCCGTGTCTCCCCCCTCACCTCTGACATCACTTCTGTCACCCCTGGCAACGCTTCTTCCCCATGCTGCCGTCCACCCGCCCCTTCAGCTTTTTTATTGTTCTGTTGTTTGTAACTCTGATAATGTTTTTTTGTTCTGATGATTATGATGTATATCATGATGTGTTTCAAAAACCGAATCCCCTGATTAGCACAGTTCTTTCACCATCTTCTACTCCTGATTCACCATCCAAACTCTTGTCTGTTCTTCCACTAGCCGCATCTCCACCATCGCCTTTGTCCTCTTCCTCTGATGCTTGTCCGAACTCACCACTTTCATCTTCAACCTCTCCACCTCCTTCAGATCTCCTTCAAGTTTGTTTGTTCAATGTGCAGTCAGTCTGTCCAAATGGAAAAGCCGACTACATATCTGATTTCATCTCTGAAAAAAACATTGACTTAACCTTCCTCACCGAAACTTGGCTTAAACCACATGGCCATGAACCAAAAATAAAACAGCTGACTCCTCCTGGATATAAAACCATTTCTTTTCCCCGACTCTCTCGAGGAGGTGGGATTACCATCATTCTCAAAGTCATATTGGAACCATCTCTTTCTTTCAGTCACAACCTTCAATTCTCACATGAATCTTTTGAAGTTTGCTAAATCAATCTCAATCTACCTGGCCACTCTATTACTATCTGCTGCCTTTACCGTCCACCTCCCAGCCGTAAAAACAACCTAACATCTTCTCTTTTTCACCAAGAATTCCAGTCACTCCTCGACCACTACAGCCTCTCTCCCACTAAACTTATAATTCTTTGTGACTTCAACTTCCATTTCGACAACCTGTCTTCTCCAGATGTCAAACGTCTTTCTCTTTCTCTGTCCAACCATTCTCTCTCTCAACTGGTAAACGAAGCAACGCACAGATCTGGTCATATTTTAGACTGGCTGATTACTAATGCTTCATTCAATCTTGTCACATCTGTTTCTGTCACCGACGAACTGCATTCTGCAAAAACAACTCCTCTGCCTAACACCCACAGCCTGTCTGAACTTCCTTCCATATTTTCTGCCTTCTTTTCAGACAAAGTTCGAAACATACGCTCCAGACTTGATCAAACTCAATTCCAGCCTGCGCCTCCTGACCCCCAGTTCACTGGCACTCCTCTCTTTTCCTTCCATCCCACAAGTGAAAAAGAAATCATGACAATTCTGAAGGAAATGACTATAAAATCATGCGACCTTGATCCCATACCTGCTCCTGTTTTCTCACAATGCCTTCCACAACTTGTGCCTATTATCACTAAAATAGTAAACTCATCTCTTCAGTCAGGAAATTTTCCATCAGCTCTTAAAACAGCAATAGTCACACCTCTACTGAAAAAGCACGACCTCGATCCCAACATTCTGAAGAATTATAGGCCTGTCTCAAACTTACCCTTTGTCTCTAAAGTACTAGAAAAAGTTGTTCTCAAACAGCTCAACAGTCACCTTCATTCCAATGATCTTCTTCCCACTTTTCAGTCTGCCTATCGCCCCAACCACAGCACCGAAACCACCCTAGTCCATACTTTAGATACACTTCTACTTGCTTCTGATGCAGGAAAAATAATAATAATAATAATGTATGGAATTTATATAGCGCTGAATCTTGTAAAGCAACAAATCAAAGCGCTCAGATTTTATTTCATACCACTTTAAGTCACGGCAGATTTCTCTCCGTGAAATTCGGGCTGCTCTCCCCGGGGAGAGCGGGAGAACGCGTCGCCACTTAGCGCTGCGCCACCTTTTTTTTTTTTTTCATGTCTGCAACTGTATTTGTTTCCCTATCAGAGTGGCTTTTTTCTAAGAATTTTGCCAGGGACAACTCTCTTGTCCCTCCTCACTCTTCTTGACTTATCTGCAGCCTTTGATACCATAGATCACTCAATTCTTCTTTCTCGCCTCCAAAATACGTTTGGTATTAATGGCACAGCCCTCACCTGGCTTACTTCATACCTCACAGACCGGTTCCAGAAAGTTATTGTAAACAAAATTCAATCAAAACCTGTCAAAATGGAATGTGGAGTCCCGCAGGGATCAGTCCTGGGCCCTGTTCTCTTTACTCTCTACACCGCTCCACTCTCACATATAATAAACAACCACCCTATTGATCATCATTTCTATGCCGATGATACTCAGCTTCAGTGCAGCGATACTGTTGAAAACTTGCCTTCCCTCCTTACAAATATGTCCTACTGCCTTCAAGACATTCAAAACTGGATGACTCGGAACAAGTTACAACTTAATGCCGATAAAACCGAAGCCATGCTCATAGGGACCCAACATAAACTTTCCTCTATCGCAAAAACTTCAATAGAATTCGGCAATACGTCAGTTCCTTTGTCCAACTCTGTGAAGTATTTAGGAGTAGTTCTTGACAACACACTCTCTATGAAAAAATTCATCACCCAGACCTGCCAGTCTTGCTACTATCAATTACGGCGCATAAGCGTGATTTGCAAGTATCTGTCCACTGATGCAACTTCCAAGCTTGTCACATCTCTCATTCTTTCACGTTTAGACTACTGTAATTCTCTTTTGGCTGGCCTACCAGCATCATCTATCCACTCTCTTCAATGCATACAAAACTCTGCAGCTCGACTGGTCCTAAGAAAGAAAAAATCTGAACACATCATTCCTCTTCTGCGATCTCTTCACTGGTTTCCTGTCTCACAAAGACTGGATCCAGTATAAAATCAATACCCTCTGTTTCAAATGTCTCCACAAATCTGCACCCTCTTATCTCTGTAACTGTCTTCACCTGTACACTCCATCCCGTTCCCTTCGTTCAGCCGCAGATACTTTGTGCTTTCAAACACCCAGATTCAAACAAACCACTGTTGGCCGTCGCTCCTTCTCTGTTTCTGGTCCATCCACCTGGAATGACCTTCCTCTTTCACTTCGCCAAAAGCCTTCACTTGATACCTTCAAATCCAGCCTCAAAACACACTTATTTCTTACCTGAAACTTTCCCCCCACATATCTGTCCCTAATTTTCAACAGCATCTTTCGCCTTCTAAGTGTTGTTCCGTGTGTGTGCGTGCGTAGTGCGCGCGCATGGATTTGAAATCTGTTGCTCATTATGTTTAAGGAGAGTTGCATGCCTGTAAATGATTGAGTGCAAGCGCTTCGATTTGTTTGTTTTTTACAAGATTCACCGCTATATAAATTCCATATATTATTGTTATTATATTTACAGTTTATGATTATGAGTATGGCACTTTGGACTTGAGTATATCAGTTTCTGAAAGACTAGCATCCATGCCAGTATGCATCTTCTTGTTGCTTGTCAAGTGCGAGACCTTGTTGACGATTGTGTGTTATTCTCCATCATGGACAGTTGAGTGTCCTTTTTTCTGTTATTGACACTTTGAATGAGTCTTTTCTGTTGTCGATGATCGAGTGTATCCTTTTCTGGATGGTTGTGTGAGTCTTCCTGCCAGTGTTGAATGTGTTTTTTCTGCATTCTGAAGGGTTGAATGTCTTTTTCTGCATTCTGAAGGGTTGAATGTCTTTTTCTGCATTCTAAAGGGTTGTGTGTGTGTGTCTTTTTCTGCATTCTGAAGGGTTGAATGTCTTTTTCTGCATTCTAAAGGGTTGTGTGTGTGTGCGTCTTTTTCTGCATTCTGAAGGGTTGAATGTCTTTTTCTGCATTCTAAAGGGTTTGTGTGTGTGTGTCTTTTTTCTGCATTCTGAAGGGTTGAATGTCTTTCTGCATTCTAAAGGGTTGTGTGTGTGTGTGTCTTGTTCTGCAATCTGAAGAGTTGAATGTCTTTATCTGCATTCTAAAGGGTTGTGTGTGTGTTTCTTTTTCTGCATTCTGAAGGGTTGAATATCTTTTTCTGCATTCTGAATGGTTGAATGTGTCTTTCTGCATTGTGGATGGTTGTGCATGTTTTTCTGCTTTCTGAAGGGTTGAGTGTGTTTCTGCTTTCTGAAGGGTTGAGTGTTCTGTTTCTGCTTTCTGAAGGGTTGAGTGTGTCTTTTTCTGCTTTCTGAAGGGTTGAGTGTGTCTGTTTCTGCTTTCTGAAGGGTTGAGTGAGTGTGTTTCTGTATTGTGGATGGTTTAATATGCCTTTTTTTCTTCTTCTTTTTTTTGTGCATTCTGGATGGTTGAGAACGTGCTATTCTGCGTTCTGGATGGTTGAGTGTGTCTTTCCGGATGGTTGAATGTGTCTTTTTGACTGCATTCTGGATGGTTGTGTCTTTTTCTGTTTATAGATGATTGAATGCATCTTTTTCATAATTGTTAATGTATTGTGTACAACTTTCAGTCATTTCAGATTTCTCTGCATGGTATTCAGGCTGCTCTGCCTCTGAAGAGGTTACTGCAGAGGTTTCATGGGGTGTTTTTTCCATTGCTGCAGAGGTTTTATGTCTCTTTTTTTTCCATTGCAGCCGATGTTTTGAGTGTCTTGTTTTTCATTGCTGCAGAGGTTTTGTGTCTCTTTTTTTTTTCCATTGCAGCCGATGTTTTGAGTGTCTAGTTTTTCATTGCTGCAGAGGTTTTGTGTCTCTTTTTTTTTCCATGGCTGCAGAGGTTTTATTTGCCTTTTTCTCCATTGCAGCAGAGTTGCTGTGTAGCTGTTTCTACATCGGAGGAATTTTGAGTCTTTTTCTCCATTTCAGCAGAGGTGTTTGATGGGGCGGCCATCAGCTCATGCGCTGTCCCCGCACCAAACCCACTGGAACAAGAACAGCATGGGTACTCCTTCACCCATGTCACCCACACCCTCCCCAGCCTGCAGCATTGGTTCTTTGGAATATCAGGTCAATGGAGCGCTTTATCTGTGTGCACATGCTGATATTCTCCACACCCACTTTTAACCATGCTTTTTCATTTTTTTCATCAAGTTTTGCCTGGTGGTGGCGAGGATAATAGTGATGAAGCTATGGAGACGTGCACAGGCTTTGAGGCTATTTGACAGGACTACTCTGGTTTCTGTTGCATTGTATTTCAGCATCAGCTTGGCCAGAGAGATAGACTGACACTTGCAGTGTGATCAAGTCATTTCGAATACCGCACTCAAAATCCGTAAAGTGGATGAGGCTTTCCATTAAGCCCAGAGCAATCTCTCTTGGGTCAGAGCCAGCCGGAGTTTTAAAAAAAAAAATTGCAAACCATGACATGGATTTTGAACTGCAACCTTGCAACCAGGAATTCATTGTGCTAATCATTGCAGTGCTGTGGCTTGTATCAGTTGTAAACAGTGGTGGTGGTGATGGCTGTGGCAGCAGCAGTGGTGGAGGTGGTGGTGTGGTGATGATGGTGGTTGGAAGACAGAAAGGGCATGCATGATAAACTAAAGATATATTTTTGTGTGAAAAAAAACCTTTGTTAATAAAGGTACAAATGCATGTGAGTGCATGGACAAAACGAGCAAGGAAAAGCCAACAATAAAAGTGTCCAAGGAAAATAATAATGTAGTGCATGGCAAATCAAATAAATGCAATATTTATTATGAAACAACTGCAGGAAAAGTATATGGAGAAGAAAAAGAGCTTGGTGCACATCTTTGTTGACCTGGAAAAAGCTTTTGATAGAGTACCCAGAAAGGCAATCCAATGGGCCTTGAGGAAACAAGGTGTACCAGAGCACACCATCTCAATGGTTATGACTTTGTACAAGAACTCCAGATCAAAAATGAAAACTATAATCGGGACGTCAGAAAGCTTTGAGATAAAAGTAGGAGTGCACCAAGGATCCACATTGAGCCCTCTGCTCTTTATCCTCGTGATGAATGAAATATCCAGGGAAGTGGAGAGGCCAGAAGAGATCTGGGAACTACTGTCTGCTGATGACTTAGTACTGGTAGTTGAGAACAGTGATGATGCTACTCAAAGATTTGGTAATTGGAAACAGAGATTAGAACGCAGAGGAATGAAGGTGAATGTTGACAAGACCAAAGCAGTGACAGTTGGAAAAGCTCGCAGAACACATAGAGAGCAAGGCAAATACCCGTGTGGTGTCTGCCACAAAGGTGTAGGGAACAATTCGATCAGATGCTCTGTCAATATTGGTGTCACAAAAGATGCTCAAAGCTCAAAAGTCTGAAGAAGGAGGATGGAGTTTTTGTCTGCCCCAGTTGTATGCATAAGAAGGGTGAAGACAATACCAATGCAGGAAAGAAGGAGCTAGAATACGAACAAGGGAAGATTGAAGTGGTAGACGAATTCTGCTATCTAGGAGAAATGATGAGCTGCGAAGCAAAATCTGAGTTAGCTCTCAGAACCAGGATTGCGAGTGCTTGGAAGAAATGGAAAGAATTGGCAAGTCTGCTTGGAAATCAGAAAATCCCACTGGAGAAACGCTGTTTCCACAAAATCTGTCGAACGTTTGTTGAAGAGCTGTGAAAACCGAATGCTACGCTACATGACAAAGATCAAATGGGAAGACAGGATCACGAATAAAGAACTATGGAGAATATGCAAAGTTGATGATCTGAAGTCTGTAGCTAGTAGCAATAGTAGCATAAAAAGATCAATGAACTTCGTAGTGGATGGAAAGAGACCAAAGGGAAGACCTAGCAAAACGGGGGCTACCTGTATTGCAGATGATCTTAGAGAATGGGGCATAAATAAGGAGGAAGCTCAAAATGGAGAGAGATGGAGAATTCTCATCAATGTCAAACCTTTCCTGGGAGAAACATGACAAAAAAGGAAGAAGAAGAAGTGCATGCGTAGTAAGTCAACAGAAGTTGTCAATTGAATCACCTTAGTTTGATGGATTTCTGTCTGCCAGTGTTCAAAACAACAAAGCAAGGCAAAATCTATGTATTTAATTCCATGTAACTGACGAAAGCAGAGCTTGGAAGCTAGATTTCTAATGAAATAGCAATTAACAAAACCAGCATTTTTGCTGTGCATGTGATAAAACGCATTAGCCTGCAAGCCATGGTGGGCTAGAGTTTGAAGCTGAAGTAAACTTCCAAGAGCTGACTTGGTTCAAATACAAGTAACAAAATTCAAAGCAACTGGCCCCTAACTCTAGGATCTAAACGAAATTACGTCCTGATTGACATTTTGTCTCAAGTGCAACATTCTTTTGCTGACTGTGTGGATAGATGCAGCATCCAGCTTTTTTAGTTTTGAACTTCAACAATTTTATTTTTTTACTGGATGATTTTAAACTTGTTTTTTAACTTCATTCATGCAAACCAATTGAATGGAACCATATGAATATACCATGCAGCATTACAGTTTGACAGCAACTGAGATATTATGCCTAAAAGTATTGTTAAGTGAATCAATCTCTCCTCTCACAACATAACACACACCCATGCACACACCCAGCAACGCACACCCATACACGCACCCAGCCACGCGCACACACACACACACACACGCACACACACACACTCAGATATGTACATGGAATTTGTATTCATCAAAAATTGGGGATTTTATTGAATTGTAAGTTTATTGCAAAATTAAACAGTCTAGTGACACACATGCCTGTCCAAGAACAAATTGGATGATAAAGAAGACTGCTGGGGTCAGGATGGCCTTGTGGTTACAGCATTGTGCTGTTGCGATTTGACAGTCAAGGTTCATGCCACCAGCAAGACACCCTTTCAAGGGGATTTTTCCCCAGGAGTTGGTATCAGTACTGTCTTCACACCCCCAAAAAGTCCTTCAGATGAGACTTCAACAGAAAGCTTGTGTGGAAAAGCTAGCAAAGCATCTTGCGCACACGTTAAAACCTGTTCTGCCTTTTAGAAGACTAGGCTATGTGTGCCAGTAAGTATAGATGACAAAAAATATGATTTTTAAAAAAAACATGCACATTGGTGTCAGTTTGGACATAATCCCCTAAGATGGAATGTGGCTACCTTAATTGTGGGTAAAAACCATCATATGCAAAATTCTCAAACCTTTGGTGAACCTTGGAGCTTAAGCTTAGGAGACACACTCACACATCTACACACACTCTCACACCACTCTCTCTCCCCCCATCACCGACAGTACCTGTGTTGTGCCCATACAGCAATTGACCTGCTTTTCTATATTCGCAGCGGGAAGACACAGGGGATTCAAACAGCGCTGAGAATGCAGGCAGCAGGCAGACTAATGGATGTCTGCCAAATGGCGGGGTCACCACCCCCACCTCCCCGGCCACCTTCACCGTCACCCAGCGCGTGCACTCCGTCATGCAGATGTACATGTCTAACCTGACGTTCCTGTTCCACAGCGACGAGTACTGGGAGGCTGCCATTAATGAAATGCGGAACTTCAATCTGAAAGGTGAGGCAGGCTGCTAGCTGTGACATTACCAGATCCTCTTAACTTCTCTGTGTGAGTGTGTGTGTGTGTTCTTGTGCGTATGTGTGTGTGAGAGAGAGAGAGAGAGAGAGACCATAGGGGTTAGGTGTCAGAATGTATTGCCAGGCTGCCAAACTTGAAGAAAAACAAGTTTTTTTCAAGGAAATTTGTTGGGTTTTTTTTTTTGGGGGGGGGTATGTGTGTGTGTTGTAAGTGGTGACTGTCAACATAGTTCAGTGTAGTGCACAAACAAATCTAAAGCAAAATAGCGTAAGAAGACTCAGAAGGCACATGGGATGGATGTTCAAAGCATTAGAAGGAAATGAGAAAAGGATGGGAACACGTTTGGTAGCAGAAATGACTAATAATGTGCAATCTGGTGAAGAGAAGGTTTTTTTTGTTTTGGGGTCTTTTTAATATGGGGGGAAGGGATGGGGATTCTTAGAGGGGAGAGGTCAAAGTATATTCTTTGATTTCTTTAAATGTCCAGTGAAGACTGCAAATAGTTTGTTTTCTTCAACAACAAAAACCCATGAGTCTTGTACCATGCGGCTAGGTGACTACTGATGGATGACATAGCACTACCAGCTGACAACATCACCACCATGAAGAGAGTATTACACAGAAAGGATGTGAGAAAAGCCAGTTTCAAGCTCATTGCCAAAAAAATTATAAGTGCTGCATGTTGCCAGAACCAGCTGCTAAACAGAGTACGAAGTAAAGATTGAAAAAGCTCCTCTAGAAAATTTCAAGGACTTTAAATATTTCATCTCAGTCCAAACAAATGATGGGTCATGTACCAAAGACATAAAACAAGAACAGGCAGGGCTAAAAGCAGAATTATCCAACTCAACAACATCTGGAGAGATTGCAGCATTCCTTACCAGCTAGAAATAAAGATAATGAAATGCTTAGTATGGCCCATCATGCTATTTGGCTGTGAATTCTGAACACAAAGGAAAGACAATGGGGAAAAAAAAATCAAAGCAGCTGAGATGTGGGGGTTGTTTTTTTTAGAAGGCTGTTCAGGGTCACTTGGACAGGTAGAAGAACATTGAAAGTATACTACATGGACTGGAGCAAAAATAATTCTTCTTCTTACTTTAATAAATGAAAGGAAACTAAGATATGTATTTTAAAAAATCCAAATTTAAAAGAAAAACAACAACCTAAGTTAAAGATATGCAGGCCATGCGCTTCAACGCTAAAATGCAGACCTCGTGAAGATTGTCTTTCAAGGCAAGGCTGAGGGGAAAAGAAAGAAAAGGCTGACCACCAGATTCTCTCATGGGCAAGATCACAGAATCCTGTGGCATGGGGAGAATCCGTGAAGTCAGCAGGGGGGGCAGTGGAGACCAGAACAAGTGGTAGGAGGAGGAGGATCATGGTGGTGTCATTGGTTGCGGGGGCTAATGCCATTCCCAGCAGTGCAGACAAGTGAGACTTTTGTTTCAGCTGAAATGACAGGTATGACTAGTAAAACAGTAAAATGCCCTTTGCCAGGTGAAATAATAGTGCTCTGTGTTTTTGTTTTTTATTGCAGAATTCTTCCATCCCTTTGACGAGCAATTCAAGTTGTGCATAAACAGCAGCTTAGATGAATTGGTGGTGTACAGCTTTGCAGTTCTGAAGGAAATCATGAGAACATCATCTTAGCCAAGGCACCCTGAGTCTCCAGCCCCTTTGCCTCCTGCATGACAGTGTATGTGTGTTGTCACAGCCTGTGATGGTAGAAGGAAGGAAGGCCAACAGTGCAGCAGTGTCACAGGCTACATGAAGGCCCAAGGGGGTGCCTTTACTGCCATCAACTTAGCACATTCCTGGAGGGTAGGTGTGGGAGGGAGGGCAGAGGATGGGGTGGGAGGGAGAGATGGGGCTCCAGTGGTGGGAGCTGTGATAGTAGTGTGTGCAGGAGAGGGGGGTTGAGGAAAGGGGCCAGGAGAACGAAGGGTGCCACAAGCCGTGATGTGCAATAGAGCAGAAGCGTGTGGTTGTGGGCGTGCTGGAAGAAGAGGATGCGTGTGCTGCTGCTGCTGCTGCTGCCTGGAGTGCAGGCAGCAGGGGCCAACCCTACCGCGGACTGTTCTGCTACATATATCGTGCCTCTCAACTGCTGTTCTTATTGGTGCAAACACACACACAACACACACCCACAGAAAAAACACAAACTGTGTCTTCTCCACGTGGAGGTGACCGTATGTCTACAACTACTGCTACAGGTCCACACACCAGTCAGAGGGAGGGCTGCTTCCTCACTGTCAGGGTGTCCTGGTGGGGGTCTGGGTCCCCCTTCTTAATGTTGTGTTGTGTTGTGCCTACATCCATGACACCTTTGCTTATGTGCTGGTCTGTTGTGAGCAGTGGCGTACATGGAAACGGACTGACTGTCATTGCTGAGTGTGTCTGGGAAACTGTTACAAGGTCACAGAAAACAGACTGAACTGTCATCAGTGGGGACACTCTCTGGAGTCCTTGTGTTGGTGTAAAGAAGCTTTATCAGTCCATTGCAAGAAACAAACTTTTATCGAGTGTAGTGTGTGTGTGTGTGTGTTTGAATCCATTGTCTCAGTGCTACGCAATACAGCTGTTGGCGTTTTATTCCTGCGGGGCACTGAGTTTGTTGATGTGTGCCTATTTTGTCTGTCTCCAGTCATCTCACCCTCCTACTAACTATCAAAATAATCTCAATCAGCTCTCTTCCAGTTTCTAGGTATTCTTTGATCTGAACTCAGCTGGAGGCGATGTTAGTGTGGTACAGAAGACTATGATATTGCTGTTACCTAGAGGAATGAACTATGCTCATGTCCATGTTCACAGACTGCAGCTGTTAAAGTCTGTGGGGGTAACACACTGTTGATTTGTACACAAAAGAGAGACAGCCATGTACCCATTATTACTTGTTGCAGTAGAGATATATGGGATAGGGCAGAAACTTTTTTTTTTTTCCAAGCTGAAGATGGGAGACCTCTTAATATTGAAGGAAAGAAGTTGACCTGCAGTGGGAAGGGTAAAAGTTAGAGAAATACATGAAAACGAAATGTAAAAATCACTCTTGAAGAATATGATTACTGGTGCTGTCCTTGCCATTTTGATTGCTATGATTGAGTGTGCAGGGTATTTGGTGCACTCTGTAATTCTGCTTTTAGTGTTTGTTGTTGGTTTCTGGTGTTTAAGAGTATTATTACCCCTGTAGCCTAAATATGGGTATGATCCAAGCCATAGATGTGCTTTGGAAGAGAAAATGATTAAAAATTTAACTGTGCCTGCTGATTCCACTGAAAAGCTATGAGTTGATAAGTGTCTACTTAATTCTGGTTCATCAACAAGGGTGGTATCTGTAATGCTGCCTTGTGGTGAATATTTGCTACATAACTTAGGGAAAGGTGGAGCAGCGAGAGATAAAAGGGGTTTTTTTAACACTAGATCAGAGTACAAACTATTTTTAAAAAGGTGATGGTGCAGTTGAGTATTACTTTTTTTAAATGTTTTCCTGAATAAGCACAAGCTGTTAAAGCCTGAAAGTGATCAAGTTCTATGAATGACAATTTTTTTTTAAGACAAAACATTATCATGACTTCAAAAAGTCCTGTATAAAAAAAATATATAAAAAAGGGGGGGTAGAATATCATGTCAGTAAATATGTCAGTAATGGCTGATACATTAGGTTTAGTTTTTAAAAACTAAAGAAATGATGAAAATGAGGCTCTTGACGCTACTGTGACATTGATACAAACAAATCTGGGGGAACTGAAAGTGACCAAAAAGTAGGCCTACTGACAAAAAAAAATTTTTAATGGTGTAAATGTGATCAGAGTATTGTGACTGAAACTGGTGAATGTGATGAGAGAATTATGACTGAAACTAGTGTGGTTGTGAATAAAAATTAAAAAGCTGGTTTGAAAGTGATCAGAGAATTGTGACTGAAACTGGTGAATGTGATGAGAGAATTATGACTGAAACTAGTGTGGTTGTGAATAAAAATTAAAAAGCTGGTTTGAAAGTGATCAGAGAATTGTGACTGAAACTGGTGAATGTAACCAGAGAAGTGTGACTGAAACTAGTGTTATTGTGAATTTTTAATAATCCCCCCCCCCCCCCCCCCCCCAAAAAAAAAAAAAAAAAAAAAAAAAAAACAAACCTGGTGTGAATGTGATCAGAGAATTGTGACTGAAATTAGTGTGATTGAAAATTTCAAAAAACAACACTTAGAGAATTGTGACTGAAACCAGTGTTTCAGTTAGTGTGAATATGATCCGAGTAGTAATAGAGACCGGTTTGAATTGACCAGAGAATTGTGAATGGACCAGAATTGTGACTGGAGACAGGTGTGATTGGACCAGAAAATTGTGGCTGGAGACAGGTGTGATTGGACCAGAGAATTGTGACTGGAGATTAGTGTGAATGGACCAGAGAATTGTGACTGAAGATTAGTGTGAATGGACCAGAGAATTGTGACTGGAGACAGGTGTGAATGAACCAGAGAATTGTGACTGAGACAGGTGTGAACCTGACCAGAGTAGTGACTGAAACCATTGTTAACATGACTGCAGAAGATAAAAATTAAATAAGAGCCATTATGTGAAAGCCTAAGGAAAAAAGGGGCATATCAAGTTAATAAGCTCTATTAACTTTTTCCCACAATACATTGGAGGGTAAACCAAAAAGGCAAAATGTGATGACCCCAATGTGCCATCTCGACCCTCTCTACAACAGCTATGCGCACTAGATCACATGACAACAGTGTTTGAAAACAAAGCTCACAGACGTGTGCAGTTGGTAATGTTCACTTACAAATGTTGCCTAAGGATAGAAAACCATGGTAAAAGTGTGTGTACATAATTTGTGACTGGAGTCCATTGCACCACCAGCATTCAGTCAGCTGGGTTGTGGAACATATGAATTGACTAATTGGAAGTGGAGTAGTTTAAGAAAAGTAAACTAGTGTACTCTCTTTGTGCAAGTCAAATATGATTACATCATGGATATCATGTAAGCTGGCATGTACAACCAGGTGATTGTTATTGTGCATGAACAATTGATTTTAGCTGTCTTGCACTTCCCGTCTGTAAATTGTGCAGCTAGTCAGAATGTGAAATAATGATGAAATCAGAGATAGAATTTATATTTCTATTTAAAGTAAGATCATTATGAATCTTAACAGTTGCTGCATATTTACAGTAAATGCATGCATATGGCATAGCTGCCAACCATTCTTTTTTCCACCCCAGAATTTTTGTGGTTTTCAGCTACGAATCCGGTTTTTATGAAAGAAATTTCCCTTTTCCAAAATTTCCACACACACACAAATTTTAGTGTAAATTGGGTAGAAAGTCGATGCATGTGCCAGTTTCCTGTGCCAATTTTCAAGATTTTGCAGAAAAGGTTAAGCACAAATTGTGATAGCTGTGCCTATCAGAAGTTTGTACTCAAATACAAGAAGGATTTTCCAAACACTGATCAGTTTCAATAAAGCAAAAGTAATGCCTTTAGCTGCAGTTATATCCGTGTCGTTGCGATTTTATAATTTCGCGTGGCGGATGAAATGACATTGCTGTGCATGAGAAGACCAGTTGTTTAGCTCTATGATTTTGGCATAGGAGATCCAGTGTCAACTGTCTTGCTATTCCAGTTGCTAAAAAGACCAAGATTTTTTTGTGAGCTGATAGTGCTGATTCTAATTTACTGACAAATAAAGGAGTAGCCTAGCAGACAAGCGCATGAAGTCAAGGAAGTCGTATATCAGTCACCCCATTTGAATGTCAGTCGAAGTTCAAAACAACAGAGCAAGGCAGAAACTTTGCATTTAATGCTGTAAACTGATGAAAGTAGAGCTCAGATACTAGATTATCAAAGAAGCAACAAATTAAACAAAAGTTTTTGCTGCTTGAAAATTTAAATTTGAACCTGCAGGCAGTAGGAAACAGATATGAAACTATAGCCAACTATGAAGAGCTGAAAAAGTCCAGCCCAGATTTTACACATTATTTGGACTTTATTTGCTGTAAAATAAGTAAAAAGCAACAACAAAAATCATTGCAGCTGGTGCTGAGTGCTTGTCTCAAAACAATTTTTTAATACTGATTTTGTACTTCATAAAAGCAGACGTGATAAGCGATCATTGTACTTTCAGTTTTCCACCTACAGGCCCTTCGTTTCAAAGCACAGTACACTATTCTTTCCTGACAAGATCACCTTATCAGGAGATGAAAACCCTTTAACCATAAAAATGCTTAATCTTGAGGGGACACAGCCCCCTGACCCCTACTTTTTCAGGAGGGGGGAGGGGAAGCCCCCATCCCTCCCTCCCAACTAAATTCATCCCACTAAATTCAGTTTTTGGATACTCAAAGGTTGGCAGCTGTGATATTGCTTTATTGCCCCATAGCATGCACACTATCCTTTGCGTTGATTATGAAATGCAAAATTTATGCACAGTAAATCCAGAGCAGTGGGTTGAATTTTGCTCACCATGATGTGAAACGGATCTATCACAGAATGATGTGGAACTGGAAAATAAATTTATTGTATGCCAAAATCTGTGTTTGTGTTATTTATAAATAAATTTTGCCAAGATGAAATCAGATAGCATTGACCTGTACTGTAAAGTTATTTGCATAAAGCAGGTTATCATGCTATCCAGACTAGTGTTAGATAGTATTCAGCTGTCCTTGGCTTAACTGTTTGTTTTCCTTTTGAAAAAACAACACCAGCCTAAGGTTATCCAGCGGTGCTTGTGTTAATATCAGAAAATAAATTTAAAGCAGTCTTGTGGTTGTCATCAGCAGTTCAGTGTGTCCCAGAATAGTTTCAACCAGTTTTGAATGAGAGTGAAATTGAGTCACCTAAAAAAAAACAACAACAAAATTCTGAATAAACTCCATAATGTCATTATTTAATTAATAAATGTTTAGGTGAGATTGTTGACTAAAAAAAGATTTTGTTCCTGTTTAGAAAGCCTCTGCTTACAAGTGTTGAGAACATTCCCTGCTGTGGGGGATAGCCTAGTGATCTGATGGCCCAAGTTCAAGCCACCACTGAGGCACCCCCATTCGAGGGTTTTCCTCTGGAGTTAAGTACCAACTCCAAATCTCTGAAAGTTCTTCAGATGACATTGTAAACCAAAGCCCCATGTGCAAGTGCATGCAAAACACCTTGCACGCATATTAAAAATACATTCTATCTTTCAGAAGAGTAGGTCATTCATGCTGGTAGGAACAGGTGACACAACTTTTAAAACGCATGCACACAGGTAAAAAGTTTAGTCACCATCCCCAAGGTCAGAATGAGGCTATCTTAATGATGGGTAAATGGTCGCATATGCAAAACCGCACCATTGGTGAGCCTGGGAGCTGTAGCCAAGGAACTACCAAAAACACAAAAGAAAACTGCCTGCAGTGAACACAGTTTTGACAGTCTGCAGGGTAACACAGTCTTGTTACTTGCTGTCATTTTGCCACCACTCTCCCTAGCGAAGGATGGAAAAGGCTGCAGAGAATCAGTCAAAATTGATCAAATTGTCAGGTTTCTTCAGAAACGAAGCTTACAAACAAAATATTAAGTTCTGAGAGTTCTTGATTTGAGCTGGTTGAAAACATTCTGAGACACATGTGGATTTCAGGTAAGAAAGATGTAGGTTTCTGACACACTTGACTTCTTACATAAAAACATTTTTTTAATTGACTCTCATGCAGCAGGAGAAAAACAAGTACTGGAAGAGGGGTGGGGGTGTTGTTGAAACCATAGAGGAAAACGTCCCTGGCTCATGTAGCTGTGTGCAAAGCTTGGAGAAATGTGACCTCACTTGTTGGTGATACAGTGTATGGAAGCATGTCCAGTGTATAAACTACAGCAGGCCATTGCCTCTGCAAAGGGTGCTACTGAAGAGTTGTGTCTGGACCTAAAGTCGATGATGGGTGTCGTGTGGGTGAAGAAGAATTAGTGTCAAGCTGTAACAAGCTCCGACATCTGCAGCAATGGACTTGTGTTAGATGTCGAGTGCATGCAGACTTGGGGACTCTGTTCCAGAGGTTTTGGTTTTTTCTCCCGGATCACGTACAAGGTGAATTATTGAAGCTGTGTTCTTTGTCAAAAAATTGTTTTTACCAAGACACCATCTTGGAAGCAGTATTTTGGATTGCCTTTGAAGTGTGCTCAGTCAAATAATGTTTCCTTTGGAAAAATTGGTATTTTACATCATGTATATCAGGGTTTTGGGTACAAATTGAGTAGTTTGCTTACTGTTCTTTTCTCTTCTTTTTTTGTGAACCTTTTTAACATTTTATTTTGATGTGCATAGCTTCTTTCATTCCTGTTTAGTGGACTTTTGATCAGTTTACACCTAGAGTCATTTTGTTACGTAACCCATGCACATGCATAACACACACACACACACACGTACGCATATGCACACACACAGAGTATGTGTGCATGTTTTATTGTGAGTAAATGCAAGGAGAGCATGTAGTACGGGGAGGAAGAACAAGCATAGAACAAGGTGAAGGATGGACTGTGTTATGCAGGAAGGCTGTGATCGGACCCTAAGGATGTGTCCGGATTGTTGTGATGTGCATGATGAATGCTGGAGATTTTACCTATCCCATTCCCCCACATATCGCTTCAGCTCCCTCCCACCCACCCCACTCCCTTCCCACCATCCTTACCTGCCTGCCTTCCCATCTTTCCACATCATTCCCTTCCCCTTCTTCACCATTGCATCTTTGAATGGTCCCCAGGATTGGAGACTGTATATATAAGTTATTGTCTATTTGAACTGCAATACCCTCCCCTCCTCCTCTCGATTCTATTTATATGAACATGTGCATATCTGTCCTTTTCTCTCGCAGGTGCTCAGTGCCCATATCCCTATCCTTTTTCTTGTGTTGACTTTACCTGCACTTCGCCCCTCCCCCCCTCCTCCTCTAGTAGTTCAGTTCATTCCCAGACTGTGGTGTAAAACGGGGAAGATGTCAGCCATTTGAATTGTTATAAAAGCAATCACTTCATTTCAAAAGTGATGCAGATTTTAAATAAAAATTATAGTTTGTAATTGAACTTGGAACTGTTTAAAAACAAAATATGATTGTCAATAAAACAAAATGTGATTGTCATTGATAAAAAAAGCATTTATTATTAGAGCCAATTTAAACACATGGAATTTTGGAAGTCCTGTATTGCTGCGCTGATTCCACTTTTGTTTCCTCAGTATTTCTCATTTGCCTACGAGAGATTTTTCTGCAGAATTTTGCCAGTTTCTTCATCTTGCGGGTGTGTTTTCTGTGCACAGTGTGCATGTTGCATCCCACAGGACCTTAGTTTATTGTTCCATTGGAAAGACTAGCAGCAAGCAAATAGTGCCACACAGGATCACTTCTTTCCTTTGTCTTGAAACCCAGTAAGAAGGAGGGAAAAAAGGAAAGAAAAATGTCTTCAGTCAGGGGCCAGACAGCTCCAAGGTGAATACAGTGACTTAAATCTAAGCTAAATGCCATCATATCATAAGCTATAGTGTGTACATCGACAGTTTTAAAACTGTGTTTGAATCAAAGAAACCGAATGAAATAAAGGAATAAACTTGACTTTGAAAAAAACAAATCACCACAGTTTGTTGGGATGAACAGAACATGTCCATGCATTCAACTTCTATGCCAAAAGTGAATTTGATTTTTTGCACCATTCAGGATCATCATGAGTCAACTTGGTTGCTGCCATTTCAGTCATTTTGATGCCACGGTCTTCATCTTGTATTTATTTTTTTACTTTGGTAGAGATTGTTTTGTTTTGGTGGGGTGGGGGCACTTATTTGCTTTTAAATAATGTGGCTCAGCATGGAATGATTTATTTTTATTTAGTATATGAAATCGTGTGTGCTTTTTTTTTCCTTACAGATGATTTAATTGCAAATTTGATGAGTCGTGCAGAAATGTGGACAAAATGATGCTTCGGCTTAGTGTTCCGTGTATGGTTGCCTTGTGTTGGTTTCCCTGTGCAAAAATGACTGCCTGTCCCCTCCACACCCCAGCACGGGGCCAACAGAAATTAACAATAAAGAAAATATGGACACAAGTTGAACTGTTGAGTTATATTGCATTTTTCCTGTCTCTTGTGTATCTGTCCTCTGTCCCTTTTTTTTTTTTGTGCTTCCTCATCAGTGATGTTCCTGTCTTTCTGCTATTTCCATGCTACTCATTACTTACGATCTCTCTGACAAAGTGCTTTACTTTTTTTTTTTTTTTTACAAAGTCAAAAGCCATACACTCAGATACATAACACATCACTTATACACTACAGGAAAAATTAACACATTGTGATTTAAATAACGTACAGAAACATCACTTCAAAACAAATATAACGAGACACAAAACATTAATACATAATTATTACATGAATAATACATATATAACTATTCACACACACACACACATTGAAACTTCAGAAGTTTGAAACATGCTTTTTCAAACAAAATTTGAATGAAGAAAGAGAAGAGTGACAGAGATCCTGAGGCATTGTTCCAGACAAAAGGGGTTGAACATTAACTGGCCAAAAGATTTAATGTTTGTTTGAAGTATTTGGAAAGAGATGTGAATCAGAACTAGATCAAAGTTGTAGGTAACCTACATACGGCTGAATTATCTCGGTGACATAATGTGGAGATACACCTATAACAGAGTGAAAGCTAGTAGTGGCGATTATATACTGAATACATCCAGAAATAGGTAATCAGTGGAGTGGGGACAGAAGTGGGGTGATATGATGTACCTTTTTGGCTCTATAAATCAATCTTGCAGCAGTGTTTGGAACTCTTTAAAGTTTCTGTAATAAATATTCTAGACAGAATTACAATAATCAAGTCTTGACATTCAAGGGATCAGACCACAAATAGTGCTGCCTGATACAAAAGCAAATGTTAGATATAACTAATCTGATAAAGTAGAAAATATACACTTCTGCAGACAGTGTTGACATGCCGCATTGAAAGAAAGGAATTAAGTGTCACACCTAGATTTTTCACAGTTGAGACAAACTTTTCATCTGCTTCACCTAGATGGAGGAAAGGAGGAAGGGTACTGTTGACAGAAAGCCTGCTTGAAGAGATAATCATGGCTTCGGTTTTGCTGTCATTTTCACTGCAGTTTAGTTTGGTTCATCCAGGACTTGGTATCTGTAATGCAGTTTTGGATTGTTTCAATGACAGCATGACAGAGAAGTTTGTGAAGTTGATCGTCATCAGCAAAAGCATGATGGTTCACAAAATGTTTACTGATAACATCAAAAAGAAATAAAGAGGTTGAGTATACAAGAGAAATAAATAATAAGGGTCTTGGCACTGAACCCTGGGGAACACCATATCTGAGGGTTGATGTAGAGTGAAAACTATGTGAATATCACATCATCAGGGTCAGAAGATTACAGGGAACTGATCAATGCTAGGCAGCCTTGGTGCTGGGGAGAGTAGAGGGAGGGAGAACTATGGGGAGAACTATGGGAACACTAGAGGAAGATTATGGGGAGACCTATGGGAAGAGGGAAAGTAGAGATTAAATGGGAGAGTAGAGTGGAGGGAGACGAGGGGAAAGTAGAGGGAGAACTATGGGGAGTATAGAGGGACACTATGGGGAGAGGGAGATTTTGGGGAGAGTGGAAAGAATTGTGGAGAGAAATTGAGGGAAAGTAGAGACTCAGAGACTATGGTGAAAAATTCAAAATAGAGAGGCAAAAGGGGAAAGTAGGACTATTGGGGGGATAGAAGGTACAGGGAGACTACAGTATTGGTTGACTATGGGGAGAGAAGAGGAACTCGAACTCGAATGATTTATTCACAAAAAGGCCATTGGCCCATACATGAAGGGGGTTGCCGAACTGCTTAGTATTTTGGTGGGGGTAAAAGCAATAGTTAAACAAACAAAAACAACAAAAAACCGACAACGTGTTACTGTATAACAAAAAGTCAGCTACAAAAATATGACTTAGGATAACCATATCTCTCTTATTCTGAAAGCTTTACACAAATATAAAGTGAGGCTGCGCACAACTTCAGGATGACTTGATGCCAGGAGTAAACAGAGTCTAAATAAATTAGGCTGTCTACTTTATTTAACAGGGATGTAGTTCTGCCTAACATCCTCTAATACTGGACAGCACAACACAAAATGTACTCCATCCTCCTCTGCTTGCTTACATAATGGGAATAGCAGCCTGTGGTCGTCAATATCATGTTCTCTGTATCTGAATTTATGAACATTTATATCTAGTCTGATACACCAAGTCTAAACTCAGACATAATTCTTTTCAAATGTATATCCATATCAAGTTTTAGATAAGGTTTGATTGACATCATGCAAACTTATAAATTGTCTGTACAATTGAAATCTTTCACTGTTTTGTATATGATCACGCCATTGCTGCCATCAGCAGTCAATCAATCTTTGCCTGAAAGCATTAATAAACTCTACAATTTCCGACTCCTTGATTGAGCCAAACAAATCCAAACCCGAGTTCACACAAACAGGTACGTATTTGTGTTGCCCAGTTCTTTTTCCCTTTGATATCTAGATCATAAAGCATCTTGTAGGATTTAAAAGGTAGCCTGCTCTCATTCATATGCAGAATCTTAATCCCATATCTAATGCATCTTACAGCAGCATGAACAAAGAGAGGGTATCTATTAGTTTCACTATAAACAAGATCATTAGGTGTACGTCTATCTAAGCCTAAAAACTGCTTTAAAGCAAAGAGGTGCACTGATTCACAATGTGTTACAGCTGCATCCAAGCCCCAAATTTCTGCACCATATAACACAGTGGGCTGTATCTGTGCATCAAATATCTTAATGAACAAGTCAAAAGAGTTAAATTCAATGCAGGCATCGCTCAGCCATCCCCAAAAGTCATCAGCAGAGTAAGAGCAGGGAAGGATGAAGGGAAAGCGACAGAAAAAGCAAAAAGAATAAAAGCAAAATCAGAATCAAGAAATGACGTCAAGGTTAGTGGCGTAATTCAAGGAATGACGCAAAATGAGGAACAGAGGAAAGGGTCTTCCAATGAGTCGCCCATTCAGATCAAAGGGACTGACTCAGACATGCCCCGTGTACTCATTTTGCATGACTCCACGCTAAACAAAATAAATCCATCCCGTTTAGCTCTGTCCTATGGCCTTCAGGTGGCAAAGAGAAAAGCCTACTCCATCCACGATGTCCAGAAAGTGGCAGAAGCAGCTAGCCAGGAGCTTGAACCTGCCCCAGACTGTGTCGTGCTGCATACCGGCATCAACGACATCAAAGGGAAGGATCCCGTAACATGTGGCAAAGCCATGGCAGCGGCTGTAAAGGCCGTTAAGAAAACCTTCCCCAAAGCGCATGTCGTATGCAGCAGGGCGACCCCAGTGAAACAGCAACATCTAGAAGCAAGACGGGCCGTGTACAATGCTCACGCTTACTCGGAAATAGTCAACGAAAATATCAGCAACGTTTCCCACCTTGCATACGAGAATATTCATCGATTCAAACATCTTCAAGATGATATTCACTTAAACAATCATGGTGCTGGCAACGTTGCAGGAGTCTTGGGCCGCCACCTTTGTCAGTTGTTCTGGGAACAGCCACGAAGACAACAGAGACGCAGGGGTTTCAGCGCCAGCAACACAGGCCGTCCATTCCAAGGCAACCCATGGACTGGCAGACCCGTCACCCGCTGCCACCTGCGCTGTATCCTCTGACCCCTCCATGGGCGTTCTGTCAGTAATAACCGATTGTTTTGTCAGTCAGTTCACACTCATGAACACTGCACACACTCATGCACGGTTGTTAATTCAGATTCACTTCCCTATGTAGCAGTACATTTCTTTTCAGATCAGGATATCTCCATCCACCACATTCTTTCACCATGGATTCTCCATTACTTTCTACAGTGTCTTGCATCACTGGACTGTGTCTTGAATTTCTACCCCATCCCACCCTTACCTGTCATTTATTTTTTGGTGTATATGTGAGTGTGTATTTTTCACATGAGTAACATATTGTCGACTAAAACCATTTGATTTCAATATTGTATACATGTATAACAAAACAAAATTTATAACATGAAGACAAGCTTGGACATGACATTACATTTTTCTAAAGGTGTTAAAATTTTGCAGTGGAACGCTAGGAGCATAGCCACCAATTTGTTGGGCTTTACTCAATTTTTAACAACTGATAATTATGCTATATTAGCACTCCAGTCTTTGAATGTGGATAAAGGGAAAATGCCTAAATTGGCAAATTATTATTACCCACCATTATGTGATTGTGATACTAATTCTAAAGTGAAATCTGCCATATATATCAGTCAGGGTTTAGATTATGAAAAGCTAGTTATATCTCCTATAGTGCAAAGTACAGCATATATTTATCATACAGGTGTGACAGTTAAAATTAACAAAGATGAAATATTAAATGTAGTTTCTGTATATTTACCTCAAGGTCCAAAAAATGACAACACTGACTGGTTAAAAAACACAGACTTCACAAAACGTAAATGGATCATTCTGGGAGATTTCAATTCTCATGCTCCTTTTTGGGATTGTGGGTGCTCTACCATCACCAGCAATCGCTTAGTAGAAAACATTGTAGATTCAAAGCTTTGCTTATTAAATGATGGTAGAGTAACTAGAATCCCTGATATTTCTACTCATAAACCCAGTGCCATTGATTTAGCTCTGATATCTCCAGGGTTAGCAATTAATTGCACCTGGAATGTTGAAGAAGATTGTCTCGGAAGTGATCATTTTCCTATTACATTGTCATTTGAGGACCTTGCCACATCAGATCTACCACATATAGAAGATAAAATCCCTCAATTTATATACAAACTGGCTAACTGGAGTACTTTTCAATCATTTCTGCAAGCTATTGATATTGAAGCGATTGCAGAGGATGATGTTGATAAATTCTATTCAAATTTTGTGGCAAAGCTCATGCTTGCAGCTGAGTTTTCCATACCCAAACGCAAAACCAGCAAGAATGGAAATCGATCAGGCAATAGATGGTGGACTAAAACATGTGAAGAAGCAGTAAACTATAAAAAGGAACAGTACAAAACATGGTTAAAAGATCAATCGGAAGAAAACTTTATTCGTATGAAATGTGCTAAATGTCATTGTAAAAAAGTAATTGCCCAGGCCAAAAACAAGTATTGGACAGAATTCTGTACAAATGAAGTCTCAGAATCCAAGGACTTACATAAAGTTTGGAAGAAAGTTACTGAAATGAAGAATGGATTTCAACTCCCATCATATCCAATCAAGTTTGAATATAATAGATTTCCAAGTACAGTTGAAAAAGCAGAAGCCTTTGTCACAATGTTTTCAAAAAATAGTTCATCCTTAAAGCTTCAGTCGGACTTCAAAAGTAATGACTCAGAAAAACTAAACAAATCAGAAAATCCATCATCATATAATGCTGATTATTTGAATGCTCCCTTTCAATATGACGAATTTATTGAAACGTTAGATTCGTTTTCACAAAACAAGACAGCAGTTGGTCTTATCAAATGTTGACCCATATGCCTTTAAAATGGAAAAGGCTACTTTTTTCATTTTTCCAAAATTGTTGGATAAATGGCACTCTTCCTAATATCTGGAGGCAGTCGATAGTAGTTCCAATTCTTAAGAAAGGTAAGATGCGGTCATCAGTAGATAGTTATAGACCAATTACCCTTACTTCCCAAGTGGGTAAAGTAATGGAAAAAATTATACATAAGCGTCTGTTTCATTATTGAGAAAAGAATGATGTTATCCCAACCAATCAGGCTGGCTTTCGAAAGGGAAGATGTACTTCTGATAACTTAGTTAAATTAACCCATCAAATTAAAAAACAATTTTCCAGAAGAAAAAGCGTATTAGCCACATTCTTTGACGTGAAAAAAGCTTAGGATAGAGTCTGTCATGAACAATTGTTGCATAAATTGAAGCACATTGGTATCAATGGAATGTTATATAAATATCTTATAAATTTTTTATCTGATAGATCAATTTGTACTAAACTGGGTCCAGTCTACTCATCCTTTAAGTCTATTGATTTAGGTATTCCGCAGGGATCAGTGCTTGCCCCGATTTTGTTCTCTATTCTTGTACATGATCTTCCTAGTTGTTTGTCAACTGATACACAAGTTGTTCAGTATGCTGATGACATTGCTATATGGATAAATACTTCCGTTCGGAAAAAACACCACAAAAAGAGTTATCAATCATGTTGAAAAAATATATCAAGATGAGCTTAATAAATTCTGTTGTTTTATGAATGAGAATAAGTTATAATTATCTGCAGAAAAAACATGTCTGGTGCTTTATAATAATGGTGAAAACCCATCAAAATTACCAATCCTGAAATTAGAGGGAACAGTGCTTAAGTATAAACCAGATGTCAAATTCTTAGGTGTAATTTTAACTAGAAAGCTGAGTTGGAAGTTGCACATCAACCAGTTAATATCTGAGGCTAGAAAAAGACAACTTTTTAAAAATAATAAGTTCTCAGGCATAGAGCCAAAATACCAAGACACTGATACATTTGGCTCAATCTTTAGTACGCTCAAAATTAATCTATGGACAAGAAGTTTATTTTTCTGCTGCAGAATATCTTCTTAAAAAATTACAAAGTTTAGACAGTAAAGCCATAAAAATAGCACTTGGTGTTCCAGTCCATGCTAACATAACTAATACTTATAAAGAAGCACAGCTACTCTCTCTTTCTGATCAACGAAGATTAGCCATATCAAAGTATGTGATTCGAAGTCTCTCTGTTCCAAATTCAGTAAAAGGGGAAATTCTTATGAATCAAGACACTGATTATCCAAAACGAGCAAGCAGTATTTCATTTCTTCTACCAATTAAAAATTATACAGATTCATTAATGAAAGACATTGGTATTGACCTAACAACAATTCCAATTTTTCCAATGGTTCCTCAAATGCCTCCTTGGGAACATATATCAGCTAACTTTGACACTGACTACACGGATGTAAAAAAGAATGAAGATCCAAATTTGCTCACTGTTGATGTAAAAAGTCACATTGAAAGCAATTATGCTAATTATTTAAAAGTATATACTGATGGATCTGTACTGGAATCAGGAAGAAATGGGGCAGCATTTGTGATTCCTGTTTTAAAAGTACAAAAATCATTTCATTTAGGAAAACATTTTTCTATTTTTACGTGTGAATTGTTTGCGATCCTTATGGCCTTGAATTTATTGTCAAATACTGTGCTTGATATTCACCAGATTCTTTTTTGCGTTGACTCAAAAGCAGTATTGATGACACTAAAGCACTGGCAGGGGAACATAAGGAAAGATATTGTATTTGAGATAAAATTCTTGATACATTGTATTGCAAGCAGAGGCATACAAATAACTTTTTGCTGGGTCCCTTCTCACTGTGGAATCTATTGGAATGAGTTGGTTGATTCCTTAGCAAAACAAGGTGCCTCTGATTGCAACATTGAAACGTTTGATTCCAATCTTGCATTGTCCTCCCATGAAATTAATGCTAAATTGATGAATTGCATGCATTCCAAAATGAAGAAAACACACTTTGAAAACATTTCTTGCTCACGGAAAGTAGACATTTTAATATATAAAATGAGGCTAAATGCATGGAACACCAAATACTCTAAAAATATGACATGTTGCTGTTCTCAATCTCTTTCAATCCACCATTTATTGTTTGATTGCCCAATCGTAACTGACCTGTTTAAAAGGAAAGGAATAGATATTCATAAAAAATATGCCACTGTTCAAGAAGTTTTATATGACTCTCAGCAGTTCATAACATCAGTTGCTGAGATTATATATTCTTCCCCAGTAAGACCACTACTGTAGATAGTTGTGATAATATAAATTTACGTACATTAAAGAGAGAGAGAGAGAGAGAGAGAGAGAGAGAGAGAGAGAGATGAGAGAGAGAGAGAGAGAGAGAGATGTTGGTTTGAATGCGGGTGTGTCCTTATCACCAAGTAGTGAATGGACATTAAACAAAAACAAAACAAAACAAAGTCAAAAGAGTTATTCAATAATCGTAGTTTTTTCAACACAAATAACAAGCTTCTTTTACCTCGACTTGCCAGATCTTTACATGCAGTTGTGAAACTAAGCTTAGTAGAAAAACAGATTCCTAAATATTTATTTACATTAATCACAGGCATATTTCCATTGTACAACCATTTTTCATTGAGCAGCTAAATATCCACCTTTTCTGAATACAACGATATTACTCTTACTCAGATTAACCTTAAGATCAAGTGATGTTGCAGCACTGTTTAAGCTGTTTAACTGCTTTTGTAAGCCTACAACTGTTTCAGATAGCAGGATAACATCATCAGCAAGCAGAAGAATAAACAACTCTGAGAAATCTTGGGGGAAAGTGGCACCATGTCTACCATTATTGATGACATCTCTGGCTAACTCATTGTTAAAAACAGAAAACAATAAGGGGATACATACATAGCCTTGTTTAACACCAGTGGTACAGTATATTAAGGGGACGGGATAGTTCAGTGGTCAGAGCACTCCTTTCCCCCAGCCAAGTCAAGCAGCGTCGAGTGTGGTTACCAGTTGGATGGGTGACCGTTTGCGCGCCTTGGCTTCAGTACAGTTCCCCCAGCTGTAAATGGGTACCTGCCCTCTTTAGGGTCAGGGAAGGTAAAGCAGCAAGGGAGAGGAGATGGGCGCCGCCCTCAATATGCTAGCCCTAGAGAAGTGAGGTCTCTGACGCCTCGCTCCCCTACGACATTATAGGTTATGGGACTCCTTTACCTTTTTTTTTTTTTTTACAGTATATTATGTCGGTCACTTTAGTTCCACATCGTATTCTGCTTCTGACATTCTGATACATGGCTCTCAAACATCGTAATAGTTTACCCTTCACACCATTTTTCAGGAGAATAGGCCACAACAAGTTCCGGTTAACAGAGTCAAATGCTTTTTCAAAGTCAATAAATGCTACATAGAGCTTACGGTTATGAACAAACTGTTTCTGTACAAACGCAAGCAGAGTGAACATACGATCTATAGTGGAGTATCCTCTCTTAAAACCAGCTTGGGAGAGAAGAGGAAGAAAGATGATAGAGGGAAAGCAGAGAGAGACTATGAGGAGAGAAAAGTAGAGGGGGAACTATGGGGAGAGTAGAGGGAAAACTATGGGAACAGGAAGGTTATGGGGAGACTATGCCTGGAGAGTAAAGGAATGTAGAGAGAGACTGAGTGGCTGAACTAGGGGGAGGGTAGAGGGAGAACTATTGGGGAAACAGAAGGAAAGTAGAGGAAGACTTTGGGGAGAGTAGAGGAAGACTATAGGATAGGAGGGAGAGAGTAAAGAAAGTAGAGGCAATTTATGGGGAGAGAAGAGGGAAAGTAGAGGGCGACTGTGGAAGGAGACAGACTACGGGGCCAGTAGAGGAAGATTATGGAGAGAAGAGGGGAAAACTATGGGGGGAATAGAGGAAAAGTGGAGGGAGGCCTTGGGGAGAGTACAGGGGGATTATGGGGAGAGTATTGAATCTGATGTGTGGGTGTGAGAGAGAGATGTTTCTTCGAATCTACTAACAGATGACTGCATCAGCAGTTTTATCCTTTCCAATTTGTTCTTGGACAGGCAAGTGTCACTAGGCTGTTTAATTTGGCAATAGATAACTACGAGTTTATTGTTTTGTTCAAAAGATTGATTTAGATAGACAAGCCAGGGTTTTCAAGGTGTTTTGTCATAAGTTATCTTCAACAGGATTCAAGGTCTTCAATTTTATATTTTTTTTAACCACTTGACTGCCCCACCCCCTAAATTTTATGTGACTAAATGTGCACTCTATTTGCCAACAGCCCGGAAAATTTACGGGGTTTCGAACCGAAGTAAACAAGCCAGCTTCCTTGACTACAATTAAAGGGAAAAAACTCCCAAATTAGTGGACATCAGTCTCCTGCTGCTTGGCAACATCCAGCTGCAAAAAAACTGGAAAAACCTATCGTTTTTTAGCTCGCATTTTGTATTTTGCATGACTGCTTTGGACTGTTCTTGTTCAAAATGGCTGACTTCTCGTCAAACGTATTAGGCTTTACACAGCTGATGAAGTGGTAAATAAAAATTTAGATAATCCTGACAGTGATGAAAACAATCATGTATGATTCAAGAGATAGTGAAGATATAAAAAAAAACTACTACCGAGATTTTGCCTTGACTTATGTGTGACACTATTGAGATGGGGAGTACTCAGATTAAGGACAGTGGTGATGAAGAAAGTGTATTTCCATCTATTTTTGACAATTCTAAATATATTTTTGTAGTGAAATATTATGCTAGCTACTTAAAGCTTGCTTGAAAGCAATCTACAATATATATACTGTCAATGGGCAGAATATAATGATTATTTATATAGTAATTTCTGAGTAACAGGGATACGAACATAGCAAGTGGTACATAAGAATTTTATTCCCCCACATATAGGGTGCCCTTGCACTCGGCTGTCAAGAGGTTAAAAAAAATATTCTGAAAATTATCAATACGGAATTCTGTTTAAAATGCACCTTATCCTCCCTTAAACATTCCACTGCATGCAGGTAGTTTGTGTCCAAGTTCATGGATGTAAAGGCATGTGTGGAGTCTTTCACTCAACTCCCCTTGTTACCCACACCAAAGACTAAAAGAAAAGACAGCAGGCATCAGAACTGAAATACAGCTGATAATTCTGATCACTCTGCCATTCTTTTCCACCTTAATAATAATAATGTATGGAATTTATATAGTGCTGAATCTTGTAAAGCAACAAATCAAAGCGCTCAACCTAACATCACAAAACCTGTCAGAGAGAAGAAATATGTTACACGTCGCAATCTTTAAGGCCTCAGACATTCAATCCTTCTCTTCACAAGCTACGGAACGCTTTTCACAAACCTCTGACCACACTGACCTCGCTGAACACTATAACACTGTCCTCTGCCAATTGCTTGACGAGCATGCACCTCCTACAGACCATCTCCTGCCTGACAGACCCTGTGCGCCATGGTACTCTCACGATATATTGATAGCGAAGCGGAAACGCCAGCAACCAGAACAGCAGTGGCGGATATCAAAAACTGAGATCAATAAACAGCTTTTCCGAAAACAAGTAAACAAAGTCAAACACTTAATCCATTCAGCAAAGACAGACTACTACTCTTCCCAAGTTCTCTGCGCTACATCCATAAAATCTTTTTTCCCCTCACCTCAAATCTCCTTGGATCTGCAAAAAACAACTCCTTTGCCTACCACCCACAGCCTGTCTGAACTTCCATCCATCTTTTCTTCCTTCTTTTCAGTCCACAACATCCGCTCCAGACTCCATCAGACTCTTTCCAGCCTGCGCTTCCTGATCCCCAGTTTACTGGCACTCCTCTCTTCTCTTTCCACCCCACAAGTGAAAAAGAAATCACAATTCTGAAGGAAATGACTATAAAATCATGCGACCTTGATCCCATACCTGCTCCTGTTTTCTCACAATGCCTTCCATAACTTGTACCTATTATCACTGAAATAGTAAACTCACCTCTTGTGTCAGGAAATTGTCCATCAGCTCTTAAAACCACATTAGTCACACCTCTACTGAAAAAGCACGACCTTGATCCCAACATTCTGAAGAATTATAGACCTGTCTTAAACTTACCCTTTGTCTCTAAAGTACTAGAAAAAGTTGTTCTCAAACAGCTCAACAGTCACCTTCATTCCAATAATCTCCTTCCCCCTTTTCAATCTACCTATCGCCCCAACCACAGCGCCGAAACCACCCTAGTCCAGTTTGGATACACTTCTACTCGCTTCTGACACAGAAAAAATCTCTCTCCTCACTCTTCTTGACTTATCTGCAGCCTTCGACACATAGATCACTCAATTCTTCTCTCACCTCCAAAATACGTTTGGTATTAATGGCACAGCCCTCACCTGGTTTAGTTCATACCTCACAGACCGATTCCAGAGAGTTATTGTAAACAAAACCTGTCAAACTGGAATGTGGAGTCCCACAGGGATCAGTTCTGGGCCTGTTCTCTTCGATCTCTATACTGCTCCACTCTCACATATTATAATAAACCACCATCATATTGGTCACCATTTCTATGCCAATGATACTCAGCTTCAATGCAGTGATACTGTTGAAAACTTGCCTTCTGTCCTGACAATTATGTCCAACTGCCTTCAAGACATTAAAAACTGGATGACTCGGAACAAGTTACAACTTAATGCTGATAAAGCCATGCTCATAGGGTCCGAACATAAACTTTCCTCCATTGCAACAACTTCAATAGAATTCAGCAATACAACAGTTCCTTTGGCCAACTCTGTGAAGTATTTAGGTGTAGTTCTGGACAACACACTCTCTATGAAAAAATTCATCACCCAGACCTGCCAGTCTTGCTACTATCAATTACGGCGCATAAGCACAATTCGCAATCATCTGTTCTCTGACGCAACTTCCAAACTTGTCACTTCTCTTTCTTTCACGTTTAGACTACTGTAATTCTTTTGGTTGGCCTACCAGTATCATCCATCCACTCTCTTCAACGCATACAAAACTCTGCAGCTTGACTGGTCCTAAGAAAGAAAAAATCTGAACACACCACTCCTCTTCTGCGATCTCTTCACTGGATGCCTGTCTCACAGAGACTGAAGTATAAGACCAATACCCTCTGTTTCAAACATCTTCACAAATCCGCACCCTCTTATCTCTGTAGCTGTCTTTACCTGTATACTCCATCCCGTTCTCTTCGCTCAGCTGCAGATACTTTGTGCTTTCAAACACCCAGATTCAAACAAACCACTGTTGGCTGTCACTCTTTGTTTCTAGTTCATCCACCTGGAATGAAATCCCTCTTTCCCTTTTCCAAAAGCCCTCACTTGATACCTTCAAATCCAGCCTCAAAACGCACTTATTTCTCGACTCTTTCCCCTCATATCTGTTCCTACTTTTTCAACAGCATCCTTCACCACCACCTAAGAGTGAATGTGTGTGTATGTGCACACACGTGCGTGCGAGCGTGTGTGTGTATGTGCGCGTGCATAAACTTGAAATAATTATCTTATGTTATTTGAGGAAAGTTGCATACGTGTAAATGATTTGAGTGCAAGTGCTTCGATTTATTTGTTTTACAAGATTTAGCGCTATATAAATTCCTCGCAGAGCCGAGATGGATGGAGGAGGCTTACCACGGAATCGTCTTTCCTCCACGACCGCCAAGGTCACGGGACTGATGATGATGATGATGAAATTCCTTATATTATTATAATTGGGACGTGGGACAGCCTAGTGGTTTTGAACATTGCACTTGTGGTCTGATACCATGGGATCGATCTTGGTTGGACAACATTTTTTTAAATGCATGCACTAGTGTGTTTAGCCATCCCATAAGATGGAATACTGCGACCTTAATGGTGGGCAAAAAAGTCACACATGTAAAGTATCACCATTAGTGAACCTTGAAGCTCTAGCGAAGGAATGCAAAAAATCTCAAAATATTGCAGGAACCTAAGGATGACACCTGTTTATAGCAAGGCCTCGAGTTTTAGCAAAACTGAAAAGCATATATTATCGATAATGTAAACGAGGGCATCAATTTATATGTAAATCCACATTTTTAAGATAGGGTGTATTTCTTTACACTCATTAGATCTATTTGGAAGAAATACCCAATAAATTCTATAATCATTCTAATGCCCGAGTAGTGTGGCTCATAATGTAATGTAATGTAATGTTTATATTTCGAGCAAACCTCTGTAACTATACAGGGACCATACAATTACTTTCTCACATCATTCACACACACACACACACAGAGACAAATGACGATCAGCAACTTTTATTGAAAAACACTTTCAAAAGTTCTTCAAGCAATGATCTCATAGGGGATGGGCTGGATCCACTGAGGTTTGTTGTACTTGGTGGACACGAAGTGGCCCTCTCGTGGCTTCTGGGGCTGAAACATTACACCACAGCAACTTTACTCGTTTATAAATGCATGTGGTGTGCCCAAAAACTAAGTGAAAAACTACACAATGAGCATTACTTCTTGGAGAAAATGCTGTGAACTACTAAGTGAAAATCTATACAATGAGCGTAACTTCTTGGTGAAAGTGCTGTGAACATTTAAGTGAAAAACTACACCTTGGTGAAAGTGCTGTGAACAACTAAGTGAAAAACTACACCATGAGCATAACTTCTTGGTGAAAGTGTTGTGAACTACTAAGTGAAAAACTACACCTTGGTGAAAGTGCTGTGAACAACTAAGTGAAAAACTACACAATGAAAATAACTCTTGATGCAAGTGTTGTGAACTTCTTCAGTGAAACATTACACAATGAGCATAACTTCTTGATGAAAGTGCTGTAACAACTAAGTGAAAAGCTGCACAATGAGCATACGTTCTTGATGCAAGTTTTGCGAACCACAAAGTAAAACACTACACAATGAACATAACTGTTTGATGCAAATGGTATTAAAAAGCTAAGTGAAACACCGCAGGTAATAAATGTGAAAAGCTGATGAAATGTGGTGAAACACATGACATAATGCATATTACTACAAAAACACAATGAAACACAACCCTTGTAACTTAACACAAATGTGCAGAAAAAAAGCACCATTTTCTAATTCATTACATGCACTATTGTATAAGCCACACTTTGTGTGAAATTTTAAAACACACACACAAAAAACAGATTTAAAAAAAAGTCAATAAGCTTTCATCCAGATTACAACTTATGGGCTGCCACAAAAACCAGCAAGACAACTGATTCACCGATCTGTTAGCAGAGAACTCTTTTGCAATATACTAACCAAATCCTTCATAAAAGATGGAAGTTCTGAATACAAAATTCTTATTGCACAAAACTTCACATCCATGAAATTGATTTCTATATGCATGTATCTCCAAAGTGTAGTGCTTGGTTTCACAAACTGAATTTCTGAGTATTAACTTCTGTTGCAAACAGAAACAGATGTATACAACATTTCTGACAACAAACATCTGTTGCATGCATACAAAATCTCTGAGAACTAACTTGTTGCACACAGAACTTGATGTATACAAAATTTCTGAGTACAACAAATTTCTGCAGCACACAGAACTTGATGTACACAAAACTTTTAAGAACAAGCTTGTTGCAGACAGAACTTGAGCTATACAAAACTTCTGTTGAAGACTGAACTTGATGTATACAAAACTTCCAAGTACAAATTTCTGTCGCACATAGAACTCAACATCTTTTTCTTCATACAAACCTCTCTTTTGCACTGAACTTTGATTCCCTTCTCCTTGGCTGCTCTCTTCTTTTCTTCGTTGAGTTTCACCCGCTTCAAGAAGTCCAGGCGGCAGTTGGAGTGCTTGATGTGCTCAATGCGCACATTGATCTTCTTGGGAATGATCCGGTTGCTGCAATGCAAACAGAACATTAGCAAGTGAAATCTGCGTATATGTAATGTCATCTAATCTCAGAAAATATCCTGTGAATCATCCAAGTAGGGCAAAAGGAACTGAAAGAGGGTGTGTGGAATGGAGAGGAAAATGGAGGAGGGCGGTTTATGGTGATACAGGCTATTAACTCTTCTACTACCGCGTTCCGTTTCTCTTACTTACCACTGTATACCAAGTATTTTCTGCAGTGTCTTTCAGTTTCACACCTACTGACTTTAAAAAATAAGAAAAAATCGAAATAAAGACAGATCTACATGAAACTTTCTGTACTTGTTAAGTTATGAATAAAAATTCAATATTTCTTCGTTTGACTCTTGTGTGACTTGTTGTTGTGGAATGCTGATGGCGATGATGTTGCGGTTGTTGTTGGCTAAGGTGGTTATGCAATAATTTTTAAAATATGACTATTTCAAGAGGTAAACAATTGTAAAGATGAAGTGAAATAAAATCAAACATGCAAAATAAGTAATAATGTTCAGATAATATTAGAATAACATGCAATCACACTCACAAACAAGCATACAGGCTGACGAACAAACAGCCATTGAAATCAGGTCACGGTTTGTTCCAATTTTATTTTGCACTTCGTCAGTGAAAAATAGAAGAAAAAACCCATCATACTACCCATGAGTCACTAGCATCATTTTGCAAGTTTCTGGAGCCACAATTTTCACGAAATTCTTTCATTTTAAGCCAGTCACAGTCATATGCCTCCCTCGGCAGGATCGTTGTTTACACCAGTCATAGTCATCTTCATCACTCGAATCACCAATAAACACAGCACATCGATTCCACTCTGCAACTCTTGAATCCTCTGTTCAGCTTCTAAGTCCATTTCAGTCCACATAAGTTCAGATTCTGCCATTATTTTCACAGAAAATCCTCCAAAAAGTTCGTTGAAGCAGTCGCCATATTGATGCAGCTCCCTCCAAAAATTGTTACTCGATGACATCGCCGTAAAATCGAAAAAATCGGCACCAAAATCGATCAACTGAAGCCAAAATTGCAAATGGTGGCAGCTACACTATCTGGGAGCTCACTGCGCATGTCTAAAGCGATAAGGGATGTGAGACCATGGTATATAAATAGCGCAAAGGGAGACACTGGTGTCCCCAGGTATTCGGCGGGCACACCCGCCCGCGGCTTCGCGGACCAAGTAGTAAGAGGGCGGGTCAACCCGCCGACGGTAGTAGGAGAGTTAAAGGTAAAGGAGCCCCATAACCTATAAGGTCGTAGGGGAGCGAGGTGTCAGAGACCTCACTTCTCTAGGGCCAGCATATTGAGGGCGGCGCCCATCTCCTCTCCCTCGCTGTTTTACCTTTCCTGACCCTAAAGAGGGCAGGTACCCATTTACAGCTGGGGGAACTGTACTAAAGCCAAGGCGCGCAAACGGTCACCCATCCAACTGGTAACCACGCTCGACGCTGCTTAACTTGGCTGAGGGAAAGCGAGTGCTCCGACCACTGAGCTATCCCGCCCACAGGCTATTAAAACACATAAAAACCAAAAAAAAAACCACACCCAAAACCGATTTACAGACAACACTAAACAGACACACACTTGCTTAGGAGATTCAACCTTACAAACTTAGCCTGAGAAACAACTGCCTCACAAGTAATTTGCAATCTTTTTTTCATGTAAGTAAAACGCAGGTGTCAGTTCAAGTCAACATCTTCCACTTTGTCTCACTCAACACCCTGGTTTGATATTTCAGCTCATATGTTACACATTTAACTTTTCCTGGTTGAAAATGACGTGTTTACTTTGATTTGTCAACCTTTTCATCACTGACCATTTCCATTTGTAACAATAGTTTTTCATATCAATTTTGCCATTGAGCTCAACTACATCCCTTCACTCCATTACTTTAAAAACGAAGTGCAGCAGATTGTCCAAACCTATATTCAAAAGTGCAGCAACTGCAGCAGGCCATAAAATTACTTGAGATGAACACATTTATGTTCAATAAGATAGGGGGGGGGGGGGGGGGGGGGTACAGACTGACTGTTCTTAGGAGTGTCATTTTGACCATGTTGGGAAGTAATTATAGTCACTGGCATAAAATTCCCATGCCCAACAGTGAAACCCTGTCAAAGTACCATTAGATGAGATTTGGTAATGTCACTGTCACCTGCTAATAAAGGAAAACAACAGCTTTACAAATACCAACCTGTCCCTCTTCCCAACAACTTTCTTCTCACTTTTTATTTCTCATCTGGTTTTCACAGAAGTCTACCAGTTCACAGAAAAGCTGGACCCTGCATCACTAGCAAGAGGAAAGTAGTACAATACAAAACTATGAATACTGACCCCACTCGCTTGTTCACCACCACTCCCACGGCATGCTGGGTGACATTGAAAATGCGGCCAGTCTTGCCATGGTAGAACTTGAAGGGCATACCTTTCTGGATGGCACCATCTCCCTGATTGTACACAGCAAAGAAACAAACGATTACAATGTCTGCAAAAGGAAACCCATTAAAAGACAACAATTCACTCAAACACTTTCTCCACTAGTCCAAAGCATCTGCTCATCGGTAAGGTAAGATGCATAATTGTAAAGTTCTTTACAATGTTCTGGTCAAAACAGACCCTTTAACACTTATAAAAACACACACAGGAGAAGAAGGAAAAAAACCCAAAACAAACCATTTAGCAAGATAAGACAACTCAGCCAGTTAAAAAAAAAATCAAGTGGCAAATTGATCACTGATTTTGGAGTTTCTTTTATCAAGAAATGAAGTTATTAGACATGATTTGCTTTGTACTGCACTTGTAAAAATAAAAATGACAGACAGACCAAAATAAAACAGCAAGACTAAGAATAAAAAGATAACTTGTGTAAGCTGTCTCCCTTTGCTTTTCTTTTTCCAATAAAATAGCTGAAACTGCAATAGGGTCTATCCAGGTTCTTATCATCTCACTGCATCAAGACACAAATTCAGCTGATTACACCAGAACCAATTTCCTCTGTTACTAAAGGACTTTGTTATTTAAAGTATGCTCGTTTTCTTTGCCAATTTTGTGCGTCTATGTGTGTGTGGTTTTTAAAGTTTTATTTATGTATTTATTCTTTTTTATATATTGAAGATCATGGAATAAGCACTTGTGCTTTCTTTCTTTTTTTTTTTACATCCAGCCCCTGTGTGTCTTACCACTAGTAAACAATGGCCTACTCTTTTGAAAAGCAAAACAGGATTTAACATATGCGCAAGATTTCTGCTTGCTTTTGCACATGGGGCCTCGGCTTATAGTCTCATCTGAAGGACTTTTGGGGACAGTGGAGTCTGCAATGATGTCAACTCTAAAGGAAAAATCCTCTTAAACAGGATTTGAACCTGGGTCGGCAGATTGCAAGCGCAATATTCTAACTACTGGGCTATCCCGTCCCCTGTACGCATGTTTTTTTGTTGATTAAAAAAACAAAAAAAAACATTTTTTAATTTTGTAAATGGAATAAGCACGACTTGCTTTTTTCAAACATCCAATCCCCTTGTACATACAAATTTGCATATTTTGTCATCCATTCCCATCGGCACAAATGGCCCACTCTTCTGTAGAGGTGGAATGTGCTTTATAACGTGTGCAAGATCTTCTGCGTGCATTTGCACGCGAAGGACTTTCATAGGAGTAAAGTGGACACTCATGTTAACTCCAGGAGAAAAATCCCCTAAAACAGTCATCTCTGTGGTGGCTCAAACCTGGGCTCACACCCAGGCAACCAAATCAAAAGCGCAACGCTTCAACCACCAGGCTATCCCATCCCCTTATTTAGTGTGTATGTGTATGTGTGTGTGTGTGCGTATGAGTGTGTAATACGTTCCACATTAACACTTCTTTCTAAAGTGAAAGCCAGTAAAAAAAATTTTTTTTTAAACAACCCACAAAGCCATGTATATGCAAAGAAGTAAAGCTATTCTCATTGTAGCAAACTGATTTTTGGTAGAAAAAAAGCTGAACACACAATGGCCTTTAAACACTAGCTTAAAAGTTTTATCAGCCTTTTTTTTTTTTTTTTGGGGGGGGAAAGAATGATAAATTCAACAGAAACAGAGCTCTCTCTATCCTTTTTTTTTTTTTTTTAAAGTTGGGAGATAAAGTAGATTCGAGATTGTTACTTTTTAAAGTTGGGAGCGGAAGGGTATAAATTCAAGACTGTTACTTTACTTCAATACCATCTAATTCTCTTCTTTCTACATGCATAATGAATCATATATGTTTACCTTGATGTCAACAATGTCACCACGTTTATAAACTTTCATGTACGTGGACAGATGTGTAACTCCCTTCTTTTTGAATTGACGGGAGAACATGTACCGCGTACCGCGGCGATATCCCTTGGAGTTCGTCATTTTTTTGTCTGCAACAAACAGGAAATAACCCATGAATTTTTTTTAAATAAACATACGCATTATGAAGTACAAATTCTAAGAGTTTTGGCAATCAACCATTTTCCTCCTATAAAATATTTATAACTAAGATCTAGACTAAAAAGAACTAGAAGGGAAAAAAGCTGAGCAGACTGTTATGCATGAAAATTTACAATATAATTATAATGCTCCTCTTCCAGCAACATGACACCGACAGAAAAGCCTAGCAAGAAAATTGCCTCCAGTGCCTGGGGCGTAGAGAGGCTGACATAAGTAAGATGGGGGCATCAGGCTAACCCCCGAAGCCACAGTACCAACACTCTAAAGATGGGTACAGGGGACCGTTTGTGACCTCTCCTGACACAGTGACAGGTAAACATAGCTTTTGAGAATTCAAAAATGGAATTTGGCGGGAGGTGGGTTAAAAAAGGGGGCTTGTCCCCCTCCTTAAATAAGCGGGTGTCAGGAGGCACAGCCCCCTGAAGCTGAAGCATTTTTCAAGGTGAAAAGTGTTAAGCTTTACTTCATTTCATACCACTTTAAGTCACAGTAGATTTCTCAGTGTGAAATATGGGCTGCTCTCCCCAGGGAGAGCATGTCACCACAAGAGCAGTGCCACCCATTATTTTTATTTTCCTGTCTTCAACTTTGTTTCCCTAAGAGTGGCTTTTTTCTACAGAATTTTGCAAGGGACAACTCTTGTTGCTGTGAGTTTTTACATGCACGAATTAATTGTGTAACACATAGGACCTCTGTTTATCATCTCATCTGAAAAACTAGCACCCAGAACATCACTCATGGTCTAATAGATAAGACATTTTCAGGTCCAAACGGGGATCAAACCACCACACACTTCTGACCTGGACGTTACGTTTTCTAGGCAGGCAGCACTACTTCACCACCAATCTACAGTCATAAAAAAGTATGTTCTTTCGAGCCAGAAGGCCCATAGAGCCGGAGCTTATCCCGGTTTCTGTAGCGTTAAGCGAACTGATGGTTTTTCACCACCCTTGTGACAGGACGCTAGTCTGTCGCCAAATACTTCCCCAGCAGAGCTGGTACCCACTTGTACACCTGGGTGGAGTGAGGAAAATAGGAGTAAAGTGTCTTTCCCAAGGACACAACACCGAGCGGAGCGGGGATCGAACCCGTGACCTCTGGATCACGAGTTAACCGCCTAAACCACTCGACCACGGTGCCCCCCTACAGTCATAATGATGTAGTCAAAACAAAAAAAAAGGATGCCATGGTATTAACAGAAAAATGGCCAAAGTAGAACAGGACTTCAACTTAGTGCGCATGCATGCTCAGTCATTGCCTCCCTTAGATATTGTCATAAATCTGTTGCTTGGTTTGTCAGCGCATGTGCATGCATTTAAATCAGTGCTATAAACTCACAAAAAATTTGGCTTTTTAGCAACTGGCACAGCAATGTAACCAGACAAATGAAATCTGAAGTGCTATACCAAACCAAAGCGGTAAACAACGCGTCTCATGCACTGAAACGTAATTCTGTCAGCCACATAAAATATAACTTTCACATTTCAAAATGACACTGGGATTGGGAACCTGTTCCTGTAACTTTTGAAAAAATGCTGACCACAAGAGCCTTTTAACAATCTGTCAGTTTCTCATACATACTTAGGCCTAGTCATATGGCTGATGTGGGATGAGATTTCAAGAAACCCACACATACACCCTTTTTGGGGATGGGGGGGTGGCGGGCGGGGTAACATTCATGTCAACTGACCTGTGAACTCTGCAGAACTGACAAAGAGCACTTGTTAGAAGTCTCTGGAAGATGGCAAGCACAGAGTAAATTTGAAAAAAGTAAACCAAAAACAGGATTTGGCTCATTTACAAAAAAAAGACACTGGATTAAGACTGATCCATATGAGAATCGTCCATGTGAGAAGAGCCTTCCTGATATCAATCCAGCCCAACATTGGCAAGAATTATCATGAATTACTAGTGCTTAGACTCTGAAATTTTCTCTACAAATTTATTTATAGGCCTATTGTTCTGAAATTATCCTTGGGGCATGTCAAAGAGGCCGAATTCTGTAAAATTACCAAGCTTCTTTCTGTATTAACAAAAATCAATGAAAATGTCACTCCTGCCACTTTGTCATTCATGAATCTGCCATCTTGAATCGGCCTCTCTTCAGAGTATGACTAAAATTAAGAGTACAGTTTTGTACGTTTTGATGATGCACTGGTTTAGTTTTAATCCAATGTTTGAAATAACAAGAATTGTGAGTGTTAGAAACACACGTCTGAAATTGACAAGTTGGCATAAACGGTTTGCAACTATATGTGACTTTCTCATTCACTGAAAGTGAAAACCTCCCGCTTCGCCCGTTATTATTGCACACCCGCCTCGTCAAAGTATGACATTCTTACACTTTATTAAAGTCATTTTCTCAATAATTCTTTAGATTGAAAGAAGTTTTCATAGTCTACTTGATATTTTCCCTTTTCTGACTATGGGCTTCTCTGTTCTCGTATGACAATGATTAGGCCTAGATCTTCAGACTCAGATCCTCGTCGTCGAGACTTTCTGGCACGTGTCTCTCAATCCTTTTCCCAAAAAATTTGCTAAAAGCTACCCTGTCACAAAATGTACGCGTAACTAACGTTAACCAAATATATCATTACATGCATAGTGATACTAAATTACTAATGAGTACCTGGAATACGCAAAAAGAAACAAAATATCAAATATCTTGTCCAGAGAATCGGAGAACCACGTTCGCCTTACCTTTGCGTGATGGCCGAAGAGACCGGAAAGAGATGAAGGTGAAGATCAACGAGACTTCGCGAGACTAGCCTAGCGAGGGGGGCCTATAGGCCTAATTTTGTCATATTTTCGACCAAAAATAGGCCTAAGGATTTTTAGTAATTTTACAATTTATTAGATGTTTTGATAATACAGACTATTTCTATATACAATAAATTGTTTAAGACAGACTTTGCTAAAATAGGCCTTATCTCCCATCATTCGTCACTTCAAAACAATATGGCCTACAGCTAGAAACTTAGGCGGAACCGATTGTTTACGTATTGAGTAACGACACATACTGCAAAAATAGCGACCATTACCCCGAGATTTGGGGCGTGCTGTGTAGCTGGAGAGATGGTTTGTAAATTTGTTGCTCGCTTGTATTATTTCAGCAAAGAGCATTTAAGATTTTATTGAAAGAGATGTTTACCATTCGTAACTAGCGCACTGAACACACTGGTAGAAAAGGCCTACTGCTAGGCCTACTACTTAGTACTAGAATACTAAATGACATTACCAAAAAGCGGTGAATTTTCAATTGTCAAAGAGATCTGTTTGCTGGTGGTAGTTGGTTGATACAGTCCCTAAATGTGATAACTCTGGTGGGACTCTGATATATTCAAATCTCAATAAAAAAAAAGTTTAGGAAAACTGAAAGAATTGCCCTTTTATTATGTAGCCTAAACATTTCTGATAATGATAAGAGGAGTTACAAAGTACTAAAGTTGTGTATTTATTATCATTATTTATTTATTATCTTTTTATGTTAGTGTTGCTTCATTTAATGAGCTGTCAATCACATTGCAAGCCTTAACATTTTCACACACACACACACACACACACACACACACATTGATGAAGTTATTTTTGTTCCTAGATAGATGGCTTGATGAAAAAAAGCAAATGCATTACTTAATCAAAGTACCATCTGGAAATAAAACTTTGTCTTATCTCACACACACACACTTACACACACACACACAGAGTCACACACACAAAGTGTTGATTTTTGGGTGTGCCCTTGCAGGATTCCCACATTTTTTTAAAAATTGCCGCAAAATGATGTGGTCAGTGCGCCCTTACAGATGCCAAAAAATCACGGACAACTCGTTTTGAACAAACAGTATGCCATCGCAACTGCATTTTGTATAACCTCTAAAATTAAGCTCTGGTTGATCCTTCTAATTGGCTAAGCGCCTCACTTTTGACCAATCACAGAAATCATGGTTCATTCTTGTCACAATGTCAGTTCCTGCAGCGGTCATTATTGGTAGGCTACTCCAGGGGTGGCAAGATTTTTTAGATTCGCACAGTCTACAAGCGATTGTCACAATAAAGCTGGCTGGTCCTGCTTTGTTTTCCCTCTCGTTTACATCATCTTCCAAGAGGCCTTCAACTCCAGAAACAAGTGACGTGATTGGGACAACGATAGCAGACGCTTCGTCCCAGTAGGTTCCAAGCTAGTAGATCTGGCTGGACAAGTGGCCCTGGCTTGAGAACAGTGATCATGGCATGTAGTAGGCTATCTGCTGTGTATCAAACATGGAAAAAACATTGCTTTTACTAAAAGCCATGTAAAGGAAGATGCGCTATAATATGTATATAAATTACAGAGCAGCACATAAAGCATCCTCCCCAAAACACTGCCAATCACCAGGAGACTGTACCAGATGAAAATCTTCAGAGATTTCCATCAGTTAGGCGACTCTCTCTCTCTCTCCTCTCTCTCACCTCATCACTCACTCTCTCTCTCCTCTCAAATCTCTCTTCATTCTCCTCTCTCTCTCTCATCTCTCTCTTTCTCTCTCTCCCTATGATATTGAGGGGTGGGGAGGAGGGGGGGGGGGCAAGACTTGACATTGGCGTTTAACCTATCATGTAAATCTAAGTCAAAGGTCTATCTCTCTGAATGTGAAAAATTAAAAATTTTCTCTCTCTTCCTCCTCTCTCTCTCTCTCTCTCTCTCTCTCATCCTCCCTCTCCTCCCTCTCTCTCTCCCCCCCCCCCCCCCCCCTTCCTTGTCTCTCAATGTATGATCTGGGAAGGAAGAACAAGTTTAATATGGGCTTTAAATTATGTAGATCAAGATCTACCTGAATGTTGAAATAAAATGTTCTCTCTCTTTCTCGCTCAATGTCAGATCTTGGGGTAAAAAACGAGACTTTGACTTTGGATTTAACTTATCATCTAGATCCAGACCTAGATCTAGCTCTCTGGAATGTGGAAATACAAATTTGACCTCTCTCTCTCTTCAATGTATTGGGGGGGGGGGGGGGGGGGGGAACACTTTGATTACAGCTTTTACCTTACCCCTCCTCTCTCTCTCTCTCTCTCTCTCTCTCTCTCTCTCTCTCTCTCTCTCTCTCTCTCTCTCTCTCTCTCTCTCTCTCTATCTCTCTCTCACCCTCATTCATTGTACCATCTAGGGGGGAAAAAACTGATATTGGCTTTTACATCTCTTTTCATCTAGATCTACATCTTTCTCCTCAGTTCTGTTGAAATGTAAATTTTACTTTGCTCTCTCCCCCTCTCTCTCTTTCTCCCCCTCTCATTCTCCCCTCTCTCTCTTTCTCCCCCGCTCTCTCTTTCTCCCCCCTCTTTCTCCCCATCTCTCTTTCTCCCCTCTGCTTCCTCCTCTCTCTCCCCTCTATCCCCCCAACCCCTCTCTCCCCTTTCTTTCCACCCCCTCCCCCCCCCCACCTCTCTCTCTTTCGCTCTCTCCTGTGTCATGAGTGCTTACTATGGATTAACTCGACACTTTAGACAAATATTTAATCCTTTCTGCCTAGTATTTGCCAGTGTTTGTTTTGTTTCTCTTCCTTGAAAAAATAGCAGAAATTAAGAGTAATGAGAGTACTGTAACTTGTAAGCAAATACTACTTGTCCCCTATTTTTATGAAGGGAAGGGGGGATGCCCCTTTTTTTCATTTTAGGGGGCCCTTGGGCCCCTTGTTTTGAATTCCTAGAATCAATACTGCACACACACACACACACACACACACACACACACACACACACACACACACACACACACACATACACACACCAACCAACCAACCAACCAACCAACCACTTAGCATTTCTTATTAATATTCTATTGTCAGTAGATCCGCATCTACATCCAGCTCAATACAAAGATTGTTATACAGTGCAGTCTACATGTTCTATATCCATAGGCATAATGTATGTGAACATTAGTTGATGACATACAACATGTACTAATGTAGTGCTAGATCAGCTGTTACTAGTGTTAGTGTAAAAGCCCCAAAGATCTCCAGTTTACTTAGGTACAACTGGAAGACATACAGTGTTTCTTTTTGCTTATTTAATGGCAATTTGAACATCTACTGAAAAATCGTTTTGTAAAATCTGAGGGTCACAGCCATTGCACATCCATATTTACTAGCATCCCATAATCACATAAATATTTATGAAATAGATACAGTATGTGTTACTGATGTTCTTATGTGTTGTCAGGGTCAGAAAAGTGGTTTTGCTGGTGGTGGTTTGTTCAATTGTTGTTTTAAAACTGATGGACATGTTTGCTTGCAGGGAGCAAATGCCTCCCAGCTGGAGAAGGAAATTGGATCAGAGCAATTTCCAGCTAATGAACACTACTTTGGACTTGTCAATGTAAGTTTATCCCCAAAATGATATGCTTGTAACACTACTGTTAACTTGTCAATGTCATTGGTCTATGTTGATCCTGTGGTAAATTATGCTCGTGATACTACTTTGAAAAGTATTTTGACTGAAGTTAGTCCTGTAATTGCTTATGACACTACTTTGGACTTATCAATGTAAGTTGGTCCTAAAATTGATATGCTCATAACACTACTGTTGACTTGTCATTGTCATTGGTCTACGTTGATCCTTTGCTATATAATGCTCGTGATACTACTTTGAAAAGTATTTTGACTCAAGTTGGTCCTGTAGTAATTGCTTGTGACACTACTTTGGACTTGTCAGTTAAGTTGATCCTACAGTGATGCTTGTGACACTACTTTAGACTTGTCAGTTGATGTGTAATAAAATTATCTGCAAACCTTCTTTTTACAGGGGTGGGCAAGCCACCCTCCTGGAAATTACCACTCACTAAATTTTGTTTTTCAATTGGTAAAGTGTGCATTTGCTTGTGACACTACTTTGGACTTGTCAGTGTATACATGTCTACAGATCTCTAAAAATTTGTAAATGTAATATCATCTGACTATCTCTTTATCTTTTAGTTGGAAAGTCATGATGTTTTCAGTCTCATTGCTTATAATATGAAACTGTCACGTAGTGTCATTCTTCTTCAAAACAATGATTACCTGGGTAGGTATGGTCCATATGGTTGGCTAGGTCATTGTGAGGAGGAGCAAATGAGTAGATAGTTTTAATCTTAATATTTTAGTTTGTAAGTATTTCCACTATCAAATTTGAGCTTTGACTTTCGGTAAGATGACTGACTCAGTATGGTCTCTCAGGCTGAAATGGCTAGTATTGTGTATTAATTGTTGTTAATCAACAGATTGATTATCTCTTACTGTTGATTGACTTGTCTCAACATATTGATTGTCTTTTTTGTGGGTCCTTTTCTGATGTCATAATGACATTATGTCATTACATTGTTTGCTGGACACATTATCCCTGATAATTTACATTTTCTGCTTACTCTTCTTTCTATTCTGGTTTTGTTTGCTTGTTTTGAAGGGGGGGTGGAGAGAGAGAGAGATAGAGAAAGAACAGCCATGGCCATATGGCATATGGGGTGGAATGTGTAGTGCCTGGTCTTCTCCGGTGTTTGTAACTCTGCAGGGGATCTGCCTACTGGCCTCAGCTGACACATTCAGGGCAGCTCATTGAAAAGTTCATAAATACACATTTTCATATATACTTTGAAAAAAAAAGGCAGGAGAATGGGCTGGATAGGCAGAAGATAAGCATGAGAGAGAGGATAGAGAAATAAGGAAAGAGACAGAAATAAAGGGAGTGATGGAAAAGCGGATATTTCTAGTGCATATATAATTTTCAGGAAAAGGAGGTGCTATTTAATGATTTATGTACATAATAGCATATTTTCAGATTTAGTTCCAAAAAGGCAGGGGAATGGGCTTGGTAGGCTTCTAGAAAGTAAAAGCATGAGAGAGAAGATAGAGAAATAAGGAAAAAGACAGAAATAAAGGGAGTGAAGTAAAAGGCGATATTTCTAGTACATAATTTTCAGGAGAAGAAGATACTATTTAATCATTCATACTGAGTGTCCCTCAGCATCTCCACTGGGGGGTTGAATGAATGAATGAATGTTGTTATTGAGGGAAAGGAATTAGCACACATAGTTGCTTTTTCACATCCACCCCTCAGTCAAGAAAAATGGATAATAAAAAACAAATAAAGATCTGAAAGAGAGTCAACCACGCAGTAATGTCAACAACAAAAATGTCAACATAGAACAATATTAAAGAAAATGGCAAAGAAATGATAACAATAAAACAGGAAGAAAAGAAAATAAATGTCTTCAAAATTACAATGAATGAGGATAATGAGGATCCCTGAAAGCATAAACTGAGAAAGAAAAATGATAAGAGGAAAAGTGAGCATGTAGGCAGATGGTGATGGTGGTTGTGGTGGTTGTTGTTGTTGTGTGTGTACATGTTTCAAATGATGTGTAATGTATACATGTGTTTGTGTGATATGTGTTTGGGGTGTATGTATATGTGTTTGCTTATATTACTATTACACCATTAGTTGTATATGTATGATAGATATGTACATCGTGTATCTGTGTAACTGTATGATGAAAGTTGAATTTTAGAATTATTTTAAACCCATCATATCTGTTCATCTTTCTCTTGCAGTTTGGCAACACCTGCTACTGCAACTCAGTGCTGCAAGCACTGTACTTCTGCCGGGGGTTCCGGGAGAAGGTGCTGCAGTACAAGCAGCAGCAGAAGAACCAGAAGAAGGAATCTCTGCTGACCTGCCTGGCTGACCTTTTCTACAGCATCGCCACACAGAAGAAAAAAGTGGGCACCATCGCGCCAAAGAAGTTTATCACCCGACTCCGCAAAGAGAATGGTGGGTGCATTCTGCCGTGTGTGGGTTGTATTGTTTAAAGCAGTGGCACTGTTCTGACTGTTGTTAAATGCACTGTGAAGAACCCTGTAAGTTTAAGGAGAATTTTATCTACGGGGTTAGGTTGGTGGTGTTTGAAAACTCCTGTTTTTCTGCCGTGCAGTGAAACATTTTTGGGTGGAAATGAACATCTGCTAACAGGTTACTGATATTTTATTTTTCAGTTCTAATATTCTCTTTTATTGTGTGATCTGTTATCACTTTTTTGTTCCCAGTCACATGTTTTTGGTTCTGGCTCCTCAGCTAGAGCTCCAAGGTTCACCAGTGGAGAGATTTTGAATATGCAGCCGTTTTTTTTACCCCCCATTATGGTAGCAGCATTCCGACTTTGGAGATGGTGGCCACGCATGATACCTGTGTGCATGCACTTTAAAAAAAATGTTGTCATCTGTTCCTTCCGAAAGGTGGAACAAGTTTTTGACGCATGCACAAAATGTTCTGTGGGCCTTTGCACACAGGGCCTTGATCTATTGTTTCATCTGAAGGACTTTTTGTGGGGTCAGTACTTATGTTAACCCCAGGGAAATAATTCCCTAAAATGGTCACTTTCATGGTGGCTTGATCCTGGGCAAACAGATCATGAGTGCAACGCTCTAATGACTAGCCCTCCCCCCAAAAAAACCCCCACCTTGTTAATAATATAAAACAAACCTTGGATGAAGCTAAAAGCTTTGTCACTTTTTTTTATGTACAAGTTAAATGCAAAGGCTTAGGTTAAATGTTGTCATAGGGGGTGAGATAGCCTAGTGGTTAGGGTGTGGGCTCACAACCTAATGGCCTGGATTTGAGCCGCCACTGAGATCCCTGTTTGAGGGGATTTTTACCCTGGAGTTAACATAGGTACCAACCCCATTCCCCTGAAAGCCCTTTAGATAAGACTCTAAAATAAGGTCCTGTGTGTGGATGCAAGCAGAACATCTTACACACATTTTTTTGGTTTGTTTGTTCCTTGGCTAGAGCTCCAAGGTTCTCCAGTGGTGAGATTTTGCACACACAACTGTTTTTTACCCAGCATTTAGATAGCTGCATTCTGACTTTTGGGGAGCACACACATCATACACCCATTACACTTTTTGGAAGAGTAGGCCATCATGTGCCAGTAGGAATGGATGACAAAATTTAAAAACCACATGCACACTGGTGTCATGTTTAGACGCCATCCCCAAAGTAGGATTGCAAGTACCTTAATGGTGGGTAAAACAATGCGTGCATACTTTTTTTGTTTCTCTTTTTTAAATTGAAAAAAAAACACAATTTCATACTTCTTATCCAGTGTATACTTTCAATCTTATAGTGAGTCCAAGGGTGACCCCTAGAATGTTAAGCTGGGGAACATTAAACAACAACATAAAAAAATATTTTTAAAAACCACGAAAAACATGTCTTCATTGCTTGTATGTTTCTCAAGGGTGGGTTGGCTGGTAGGGTTTAGGGCGATTGTGGTGTGTGTTTGTGGTTGTGTGCATGAGTGTGTGCATGTTTGTCAGAGAGAGAGAGACAATGACAATGGTTTATTGTTGTAAGCTTACAAGCCCATTCACAATGGGGACAGTGGGAAGAGGACTGGGCAGAAACACATATTAACCAATAAGTAAAAATAAGACCCAACTGCCAAATAATCATCATGATATGGATTCCATATCGTGGTTTAAACAGCTGCAACAAACACCAGTACATTGTAAACTATGATGATTATAATTTTTAGCAGGGTGAGAAACAAAGGACAAAATTTATTTCTGCTAAAGCTTTATCAGCCATTCAGCAGGACTTCACATAACTCACTCATGAAAGCGATTTTGTTTTGAGAGAGAGACAGAGGAGCGGGAAAGAGTGGAAAGAGAGAATGAGAGAGCACTGGCAAGCATGGCGTTCAGTTTAAAAAAAAAAAAATGTTTTCCTGGTTTCAGAACTGTTTGACAACTACATGCAGCAGGATGCCCACGAGTTTCTCAACTACTTGCTGAACACTGTGGCTGACTTGCTGCAAGGTGAGTGAGTGTCAGGTGTCTTTGTCTGTCTGACAGGTAACACTGTGGCTGACTTGCTGCAAGGTGAGTGAGTGTCAGGTGTCTTTGTCTGTCTGACAGGTAACACTGTGGCTGACTTGCTGCAAGGTGAGTGAGTGTCAGGTGTCTTTGTCTGTCTGACAGGTAACACTGTGGCTGACTTGCTGCAAGGTGAGTGAGTGTCAGGTGTCTTTGTCTGTCTGACAGGTAACACTGTGGCTGACCTGCTGCAAGGTGAGTGAGTGTCAGGTGTCATTGTTGGTCTGACAGGTGCTTTTTGTCAGAAAGAAAAGGCAACTGGCTTTTCTTTTTACTTTGAATAGCTTTCATGTCACATGAGGCCTGCTTTTGCAGACAAGGGAAATGGCAAAGGGCAAGTGTTCAGCGCCCTTTAAAAATAACTTCACTCCACTGCCTTGTGGATTAGAGTTTTTACTCAAAGGCTACGTCTCATTGCAGATACCAATGAGTTGGCGTCAGGAAGGGCATCCGGCCATGAAAGTCCTCGCTCCAAACAAAAAACAAACGATGAGTCAAATTCAAATAATGGCCCCCAGTACCCGGCAGCTCTTACCTGGGCAGGGGGTGCGAAGAATCTCCGGCTTTTACAAAGATAAAAAATTGGATCAGCAAATGTTGGGTCACTTCGCGGAAGATCTTTGGAAGTGATTGATATGCTCAAATGAAGAAAAATAGATATTTGTGCAATACAAGAAGTTCGATACAAAGGAGAAGGATTTTGAATGTTAGGAGTTGGTGAGGACAGGTACAAGCTTTGGTGGAGTGGAGGAAAAGAGAACGAACACGGAGTCGGCCTACTTGTTTGTGAAAACTGGCTTGAAAATGTTGTTGAAATAGAAAGATGGAGCGGTAGCTCAATGAACATGAAAATAGTTTGTGGAAAAAAGATCCTGCACGTGATCTCTGCTTATGCGCCGCAGGTGGGTAGACCCGAAGAAGAGAAAGCTGACTTCTGGGAAAAAGTAGGCGAGAAACTGGCTGAAATACCAGAAAAAGACATTGTCATTGTAGCAGGAGATTTGGATGGACACGTTGGCAAGGACAGAACTGGATATGAAGATGTTATGGGCAGGTACAACTTTGGAGATCAAAATCAAGGAGAAACAATTCTTCAGCTATGCCAACAGAATAGCTTACGAATCTTGAATACGTTCTTCAAGAAAAGACAAGAGCACTATATCATCTTCAAAAGTGGTGAAGCGGAAACTCAGATTGACTTCATTCTCTTCACGGGAGATGCTGCAATAGCGACAAACTGTACAGTTATTCCAGGGGAAGAATGCCTCTCACAGCACAGATTGTTGTGCGCAGATTTTCTAATAAAAGATTTGATAAGAACAAGGAAGAAAGCAATCAAGGAGAAACTGAAAATTTGGAGGCTCAAAGACAAGAACATAGCCTTGGAATATGAGCAAAAAGTGAGAGAAAAAGCGGTTGGACAAGACCATGACTGGTACCAATTGAAAGAAATCCTCATGGAAGCAGCAAAAGAAATGTGTGGATAGACCAAAGGAAGAAGACATCGAAAGAGAGAAACATGGTGGTGGTGCGATGCAGTGAAAGAAGCAATCCAAGAGAAGAAGAAAGCATTTAGGAAATGGCAGCAAACAAAGATGATTGAGGACAGAGAGATATACAGGAGGAAATCAAAAGAAGCCACAAAAGCTGTAGCCCAAGCTAAAGAAGCGTGGAACGAATGGTGTGTTGGACTTTATACAACTGAAGGTCAGCATAAGATGTTTCGAATTGCACGGCAGATGAGGAAAGAACAGAAAGACATCAATGTAGCAAAATTTGTAAAAAACGAGTCTGGAAATATCATGACTGAGAACAAAATATTCTGCAGAGATGGAAAGATTACTTTCATGATTTGCTAAATATTTAGAATCCTCATGCAATCGAGGAAGTGGAGAAAGTTGAAGGACCTGTACAAGAAGTGACTGAAGATGAAATCAGAAGAGCAATTCAAACTATGAAAAAGAGAAAAGCCACGGGGCCATCAGGAGTGGTGACAGAAATGATACAAGCAGCAGGAGAGGAAGGAGTACAACAACTTATGAAAATATGTCAGAAGTATGTGGACAGAACAAATGCCTGAAGAATGGGAAGACAGTATTACTGTTCCCATTTTCAAGGGTAAAGGAGATGCACTAGTATGTGGAAAATACGGAGGAATCAGGCTTCTGGAACATGGCATGAAGATCTGGGAAAAAGTATTGGAAAGAAGACTGAAGAGCCTGTACAATATTGATGAAAAACAGTTTGGCAGTTTGGATTCCAGGCTGGCAAATCAACCATAGATGCAATATTTATTTTGAAACAACTGCAGGAAGAGTATATGGAGAAGAAAAAGAGCTTGACGCACATCTTTGTTGACCTGGAAAAAACTTTTGATAGAGTACCCAGAAAGGCAATCCAATGGGCCTTGAGGAAACAAGGTGTACCGGAGCACACCATCTCATGGTTTGACTTGTACAAGAACTCCAGAACAAAAGAAAATATAATTGGACGTCAGAAAGCTTGAGATAAAAGTAGGATGCACCAAGGATCCACATTGAGCCCTCTGCTCTTTATCCTCGTGATGAATGAAATATCCAAGGAAGTGGAGAGGCCAGAAGAGATCGGGAACTGCTGTATGCTGATGACTTAGTACGGTAGCTGAGAACAGTGATGACGCTACTCAAAGATTTGGCAATTGGAAACAGAGATTAGAACGCAGAGGAATGAAGGTGAATGTTGACAAGACCAAAGCAATGACAGTTGGAAAAGATCGCAGAACACATAGAGAGCAAGGCAAATACCTGTGTGGTGTCTGCCACAAAGGTGTAGGGAACAATTCGATCAAATGCTCCAAATGTCAATATTGGTGTCACAAAAAATGCTCAAAGTTCAAAAGTCTGCAGAAGGAGGACGGAGTATTTGTCTGCCCCAGTTGTATGAATAAGAAGGGTGAAGACAATACCGATGCAGGAAAGGAGGAGCTAGAATTCGTACAAGGGAAGATAGAAGTGGTAGACGAATTCTGCTACCTAGGAGAGATGATGAGCTGCGAAGCAAAATCTGAGTTAGCTATCAGAACCAGGATTGCAAGTGCTTGGAAGAAATGGAAAGAATTGGCAAGTCTGTTCGGAAATCAGAAAATCCCACTGGAGAGACACTGTTTGATATATAAGGCCTCCATTAGACCTGTTCTCCTGTATGGTTCGGAGACGTGGGTTTTCACAAAAACCGTCAAACGTTTGTTGAAGAGCTGTGAAAACCGAATGCTATGCTACATGACAAAGATCAAATGGGAAGACAGGATCATGAATAAAGAACTCTGGAGAATGTGCAAAGTTGATGATCTGAAGTCTGTAGCTAGTAACAATAGACTGCGCTGGTTTGGGCACGTTCAACAGAAAGCAGACCACCACATCATAAAAAGAGCAATGAACTTGGTAGTGGATGGAAAGAGACCAAAGGGAAGACCTAGCAAAACCTGGGCTACCTGTATTGCAGATGATCTTAGAGAAAGGGGCATAAATAAGGAGGAAGCTCAAAACAGAGAGAGATGGAGAATTCTCATCAATGTCAAACATCCCCTGGGAGAAGCATGACAAAAAACGAAGAAGAAGAGCTTTCATGTCACAGCAAATTTTAATTTATTTGATGTAAAAGTTTGGACATCTGTTATCGCAAAGAATACAACACCATGCATTTTTAAAGTGTTTGTTTTTTTCTTTTGTGTGTGTTTGCATTCTTAATGTTCTTTATCTATATCTATAGGTATTAAAAGGGTTTGCCTGAAATTTTTGTATGGATTTGTGGTGGGTTTTTTATAATGTTTACTTTACAGATATGCTTGTGACTTGCATGAATTTCTCTTTTTTTGTGTGTGGATAATGTTCATAATTATAAATGTAATTGATTTTGTTTTGCTTGGATCTAAAGTATCTATGTTGTTTTTTTAAGAAAATAGAAAGTGGTGGGGGGGTTTTTGGCGATTTTTTTTTTTTTTTTTTTTTGGGTTGGGGGGGGGGCATTGTTCATGTTTTATTGTCCTAAAGACCACTGTTATATTGCTCTTGGTTCTTCTTAGAAAACTTGCTGCACACTGAACTGTTTTAGTTTCATCTGAAATATGACTGCCCTGATCTTCACTCAGATCTATAGATGAAGGGGGAAAGTAGCTAGCTTGAATCAGGACAAGAACCATGTATTCTTGCTTCACAGACAGATGCATCGTCTCTGAACCAACAATTTCTCCATTTCTTATATGCTTGTATCCTTCAGATGAGACTGTAAACCGGGGTCCCATGTGTGTGTACACACAGAACATCTTGCTCATGCATTAGAACCTTGCCTGTTCCACCTTTCAGAAGAGTAGTTTGTTATGCTGGTGGAAATGGATGACAAAATTTACAAAACTGCATACACACTGGGTCTGGATGCAATGTGGCAATGTAATAAGTCTGACAGTTCTGTGTCAATGTATAGAGTTGAGAGTAATATGACAATCTGATGGCAGTGTATAGAATTGACAGTAATATGAGATCCGATGGCAATGTATCAAAATCTGGTTGTGAGCAGCAGTGTGGCGGTGTCAGTCTTATGGCACTGTGTCACTCCAGTGGTAGTGTGATGGTTCTGATGGCAGTATAATAGAGATTGGATTGTTTTTTTTTCATGATGTGCAGGCTTTCACCTATTGCTGATGAGACAAAGAAGACTGTGCTTGAAAAAAAAAAAGCATCATAACAAATGCACTAATTGAAGTTAAATGTGTGTAATGCGATGTTAAAACCTGTTCTGCCTTTTGGAAGTGTACATGTGTGGATGTCAAAACTTAGAAAAACTGCAATTCAAGGGGACTAGATGTAAAAAAACAACAACAACAAACAAAAACCCAGCTTGAGTGCTTTTTCCATTATTCTCGAAATAAAGAACATAAATAAATAAACACACATGCGCGCATACACACACACACACGCACACACACGCGCACACACACACACTCATACAAACAGGCAAGCCAGATGACCATACACAAATCCGTAGCCATTGGTCAGAAACAAGCAGGCATTCAGTGATTCGGAAAGAAGGTGTTCAGTGATGGCTGCACCATCCTGTGTGATAGAAAAGCGTGGTGGTTTTTCAGCGGAGAAGAAAGCCAGCAGCAAGCCAGTCGTGACTCAGGGCCAGGACAACCCCACCACCAAGCCTGACCCCACCTGGGTCCATGAGATCTTCCAGGGCACCCTCACCAACGAGACACGCTGCCTCAACTGTGAAACGGTCAGTGCCTGCCTAGGGAGAGAGGAAGACAGAGAGCACTTGGTTTAAAGACATGTGTATTCAGAAAAACATGGTTATTATTATATAGGTAAACATTGTGAGCAACAACAAGCCAAAGGTTTATTGCGTACTCCAAGCGTTAGAAATTTTGTTTGGCAAGTGATATACAATCAGGTACTTTGAAAATGACAACATTTGCTGCAAATACATGTAAATACAAAATACTAATGTAAAGAAATGGGTAAAACCATGACAGAGAGCTCTTGCTGATTGTTTTTGTCATACACACACAGAGCATTCTTTTCAGACTTTATTTAGATAAAGAAATGACAGATACTATATCACAGGTCATTTTAAAGTGCAGACCTGCAGGAGTCGTGTATATGTAGAAGATGAAATATGCTCATTAAAGATCCTGTATTTCATGTCAGTGTCTGATGGGTTATGGGAACATGAACATACCCAGCATGTATCCCGTGCAATAAAATGAGCTGCTCTGAAGTTGGAATGTGTTGGCAGAGGTTAGAGGGCAGACCTCCTGTAGAATTACAAGCACAAGAGAAGACCTGGCACCACACATCCCACCCAGTAAGGGAATACAGAGAAAAGAAGAGAGTTGAAATGAAAAAGTCAGTTGTGACTCATTTCCAAAGTTCAGTAATTATGATTATGATGATTACTTCTTTGTGCATCACTCTTCTGACATAGTAACATGTGCACTGTGGTGTGTGTGCGTGAGTGTGTGTGTGTGTGTGTGTGTGTGTTGTGTGTGTGTGAGTGAGTGAGTGTGTGTAAATAAAAGTAAAGTCATGCATGTCTCTGTAGCCACAGTTGATGTTTTGTTTGGGGGGTTCTGTTGTCCTTTTTTTCTGTTATCTACAGTTGTTTTTTCTTTTGTAAACATTGTGCCTTAGTAAACAGTAAAGATACTTCCAGTAGTGAGAAATTGATGTATCAGTAATTTTGAAACGATCAGATGTAAGAAACTGTTGACCCAGACACACATAAAGATTGTGCTATTTGTGCTACTGTTTTGACTCTAAATTTGAAACCCTGCTATCTGATGGGAAAACATTGGCAACCATGCTACTGTGACTAAAAGTTCTGTTACATGTTTGCACGCACGCGCACGTGTGCACACACACACACACACAAAACACACACACACACGTGTTAAAACCCATTCCGCTTTTTGGAAGAGTAGGCCATTGTGTGCTGGTAGGAACCGATGACAAAATTGACAAAGCTGCATACATGTGGGGACTGGATGTAAAAAAGCACATGAGTGCTTATTCCATTATCCTCGAAATAAAAAAATATTTAAAAAAATAAAATAAACACACACACATTCATTTCTCCTCTCTCCCTTTCACTCTCTTCTGTCACATGTCTGTACACACACACACACACACACACACACACACACACCACCCCCACACACACACACACACACACACACACACATTTCTCTCTCTCCCTTTCACTCTCTTCTGTCACATGTCTGTACACACACCACACACACACACACATTTCTCTCTCTCCCTTTCACTCTCTTCTGTCACATGTCTGTACCACACACACACACACACCACACACAACACACACATTTCTCTCTCTCCCTTTCACTCTCTTCTGTCACATGTCTGTACACACACACACACCACACACACACACACACACACACACACATTTCTCTCTCTCCCTTTCACTCTCTTCTGTCACATGTCTGTACCCACAAAAACACAAAAACACTTAAAAACACACACACACACACACCCACACATTTCTCTCTCTCCCTTTCACTCTCTTCTGTCACATGTCTGTACACACCACACACACACACACACACATTTCTCTCTCTCCCTTTCACTCTCTTCTGTCACATGCTGTACACACACACAACACACACACACATTTTCTCTCTCTCCTTTCACTCTCTTCTGTCACATGTCTGTACACACACACACAACACACACACACACATTTCTCTCTCTCCCTTTCACTCTCTTCTGTCACATGTCTGTACACACACACACACACACACACATTCATTTCTCTCTCTCCCTTTCATTCTCTTCTGTCACATGTCTGTATACACACACACACATTCATTTCTCTCTCTCCCTTTCACTCTCTTCCTCTGATCGCCCTTACAGTACAACCTCTGTGACTTGTTTGTAGCCAGAAAATAAAGGATTGCTCTGCTGGGTGTTGTGTGCAGGTGAGCAGTAAGGATGAAGACTTTCTGGACCTGTCAGTGGACGTGGAGCAGAACACGTCCATCACCAGCTGTTTGCGCGGCTTCAGCAACACGGAGACCCTGTGTGCCGAACACAAGTACTACTGCGAGGTCTGCTGCTCCAAGCAAGAGGCTCAGAAACGGTCAGTGAGACCCGCATGCTGTTCAGGGGTGTGGAGGGCGGTGATAATAAGCCCATCTCAGGGAGCCAGAAGTGTTATGGCTTGAATTGTATCTTAGTTCTGTTACATGTTTGCACGCACGCGCGTGCACACACACACAGGGGTGTGGAGGGTGATAATAAGCCCATCTCAGGGAGCCACAAGTGTTATGGCTTGAATTGTATCTTAGTTCTGTTACATGTTTGCACGCGCGCGCGTGCACACACACACACACACACAAAACACACAGGGGTGTGGAGGGCGGTGATAATAAGCCCATCTCAGGGAGCCACAAGTGTTATGGCTTGAATTGTATCTTAGTTCTGTTACATGTTTGCACGCGCGCGCGTGCACACACACACACACACACAAAACACACAGGGGTGTGGAGGGCGGTGATAATAAGCCCATCTCAGGGAGCCAGAAGTGTTGTGGCTTGAATTGTATCTTAGTTCTGTTACATGTTTGCATGCGCGCGCGCACACACACACACACACACAAAACACACAGGGGTGTGGAGGGTGATAAGCCCATCTCAGGGAGGCAGAAGTGTTATGGCTTGAATTATATCTTAGAGGTATTATCACCTCTGCCACTCCCCCTACCTTCTTCATTTGACTAGACCTTAAATTCTGCTCAAATTCAAAGCTCAAATATCCTTAGATTGTCAAAGAGAAGTTCTTGATAACTCAAGTGGTATTTCAGGTGCTAGGTTGGTAGGTTTTTTTAGGAGTTGAGGGGGTTTTGGGGATAAAGTGGGTTGGGGGGGGGAGAGCAGGGTTTTTGTTGTTTTTTTAATTGTTTTTTATGCTTTTTGTTTAACATATTCTTCGGAACATAAGTGAAGTCTATTCGAAAGAACTTGCAGAGAAAAAAAGAAGACTTGTTCCTGGCAAAGCTCTGCAGAAATACTCTCTATTGATAAATGTATGTATATGCTCAGAGAAATAAAATAAAGTGGTAGCAAGGATGATTTGTGATTCACGCTTCCCTATGAGGGCATCCCAAATGTCATGCTGCAGAAAATGTGCTTAACAGTGCAGTTATTGAGAAGCGGTTCTATTTTTCAAAGTATCATTTGTATCTGCTCCTTGGGCAGTTTTTCTAAGGAATATCACTGCATGTGGAACATTCCACATTCCTTTAATCTGGTTGTTTTGTTGTTGTTGTTGTTTTTCATTTTGTTGGTTCTTGGCCAGTAGCCTTTTTTCGTGTCTGTCACTGTTTTCAAGAGTGAGTCTTAACAGGGATGGAGGGAATTTATTTCATTTCATTTATACCACTTTAAGTCACGGCAAATTTCTCTGTGTGAAATTCAGGCTGCTCTCCCCAGGTAGAGCGCGTTGCCACAAGAGCAGCGCCACCCATTTTTTTCTCTTTTTTTCCTGTCTGCAACTCTATCTGTTTCCCCATCTGAGTGGATTTTTTTCTACAGAATTTTGCCAGGGACAACTCTCTTGTTGCCGTGGGTTCTTTTACATGCACTAAATAATTATGTGTGACACACAGGACCTCGGTTTATCGTCTCATCCGAAAGACTAGCGCCCAGACCACCACTCATGGTCTAATGGATGGGGGAAAAGTTTCAGGTCCAAACAGGATTCGAACCACCGCACACTTCCGACCCAGACTTTTCGCTTTCTAGACAGGTGCGTTACTTGTAGCCCACCAGGATTGATTAGCTGACAGTGCTGAGTTAAATCACTGAAAACACCATCTTCTTTCTTGTGGAATCTTGTGGCCATTCTCACCATTGGTTAATTCTGCCCCAGATCTTGTTTAAGGCAGCTGCAATCTGCAGTGCAACCTGGGAAGTGTATGTGTGTTAGTGCATTATTCATTTTTCCTCTATGAACTTTACAACAGTTTTGCAGGCTTTAAGATAATCAGTATATATTTTTAGGTCCTTGATTAAAAAGAAAAAAAGAAAGCTTACATAGTCTTGCAGATTTAAAGGTATTTGGCTATTTGTTAGATCCTTCTTGAGGAAACCCATCACAGCCGTCGGTTTTCCCACTTTTGGCTGCTCTCAGCTGCTATCCATTCCATCCCAGATGACAAAATTGACACGTGGGGACTGGATGGAAAAAAGCACATGAGTGCTTATTCCATTATTTTCGAAATAAAAGAATAACATAAAATAGAATCCCAGCTGGTACTAATTATAGCAGGAACGGACCACACTTGGACTTGATAAAAGTAAGGGGCTAATCTTAGCACTGGACCCTGGAACCTTGACTGAATTATGCTGGATTTGCGCGCTGTGCCATTTCCACGAGAAGTGTGTTGTTTGTATCTGTATTTCTCCCCCTTTCTTTCATCTCACTTCTGCTTCATCATTTTGCACCTCTAACACCTCCTCCACCCCCCACCCCCTTAAAATCCAAACCAATATATTTTTTCCGTACGGTTGCAGAATGCGAGTGAAGAAGCTACCCCAGATCCTGGCTCTGCACCTAAAGCGGTTCAAGTACATGGAACATCTGAACCGTTACATCAAGGTCTCCTACCGCGTTGTCTTTCCACTGGAGCTACGACTTTTCAACACAGTGAGTCGCCCTCCTCTTCCCACGCAGTCTGAATAAAACCCACTTTACTTTTGGTTGTGGTGTTCTCCATGTGCTTTGTCAGGGTAAAGAATTGTAGCGTAGCAAGGGTGGGGTTTGTTTTTTCTGGTTTGGTTTGTTTTGGGTTGGGGCGTTGTTGTGTTTTGGGGGGGGGGGGGGGGGGTGGGGGGGGGGGGCATGAATACTTGATCTTTCAAAATTCTGTATTTGGGATTGTTTCAGGCTTATTTTTGTTGTTGTTTTTTCTTGACTAGAGAACTTTTTAAGACAATGTAAAAGACATAAAAAGATACAGCTTCCTCTTTGATTTTTTTTCTATGGGACAGTTGTACCAATGACTCCCCCCCCAAATTTTTTCAAAGAAGCAAAAATAAACTTGTTTTAAGCACATGATATTGTGCCGGAAGAAATGATATTTATTAATTTATTTATTCTTTTATTTTGAGGATAATGGAATAAGCACTCGTGTGCTCACCACCAGGCTACCCCATCCCCCCAATAGATGTATTGCTTGTTGTATGGAATGATTGTGTATAATGAGCTGATTGTGTAGAATGAGCTGAAGAAATTTTATCAGTCATTTATTTTATTTATTATTTATTCTTTTATATCGAGGATAATGGAATAAGCACTCATGTGCTTTTTCACATCCAGTACCTGTGTGTATGTGATTTTGTACATTTTGTCATCTGTTTCCACCGGCACACAATGGCCTACTCTTCCGAAAAGCGGAACAGGATTTAACGTGTGCGCAAGATGTTCTGCATGCATTTGAACACGGGGCCTCAGTTTATAGTCTCATCCGTTCTGTATCAAACCATGCTGCCATGACCTTTTGCGATGAACATTATTAGTAGAAAAAAATCAGAAAATAGCAAATGCACAAGTAGATGGTAAAACAAGTTCAGCATTTCAAGTATATAGAGCAATCGGTCTATAAAGAAGGCAGAAGTGATCAAGAAATCACAAACAGAATATTCCAAGCTAAATCCACCTTCATAAGAGCGCTTGAGCGCTTTGATTTGTTGCTTTACAAGATTCAGCGCTATATAAATTCCATACATTATTATTATTATTATTATAAGATGAACATCTTGACATCAAGATAAACATCATTTACTCTAAGAATAATGTGTGTGAAATGCTGTACATTTCTGTTTTCTATGGAGCTGAAATACGGACATTTTACAGAGAGAAAGATAGAAGCATTCAAAATGTGTATCTATAGAAAGAGGGCAAAAATGAGTTTTGAAGTCCTCATTTTACAAGGGGTCCATAAAGAATTATTGAAAACAGCCAGAATTTTTGAACTGTCATATTTTGGCCATAATTGTAATGAGTCCTGATTGTCAAGACAGTGCTGACAGGGAGAGCGGAAGGAAAGAGAGGTAGAGGAAAATCAAGATATCAATGGACAGATGATGTAAAAGACCGCACAGGCAGTAGGCTGGCTGAGTGCATACCACTGGCCCAAGGCAGATGGACTTGGCAGTTTATGAGACATCAACCCCAGTCTTGGGATAGCACCTAATCCATCCATCCATCATTTCTGTTTTATGGGGGACCATGGCATATACTTCTCAGTTTAACTTTTGATTTAATGATTTCATTTTCAATCTGTTTGTTAAATTTCTGGTGTGAATGTTTTGTTTCCTTCTTTTTTCCCTGTTCCTCAGCAAGAGCTTTGAGGTTTACCAACGATGAGATTTTGAATAAGCGACTTTTTTTCCCACCATTAAGATAACCACATTCCAACTTCAGAGATGTTTCATATTTAATTTTCTTGTTTTATTTCTGTCATTTTTAAGGGTTATTTTCTTTGTTTAATTTAATGGAGTGGGAATAGGGAGGCAGAAGAGGGGGGGGGGTGGCAGATAGAGCAACTGTAAGAGATAAAGAACAGGGTGGGGCGGTATTAGATCCAGAGACATGCATGCGAATGAAGGAATGAATGCATGATTTTTAGAGTGCACAAAAATGTCCATGTTCACAAGCGTGTTTGTTGTTGCAGTCGGATGATGCCTTCAACCCAGAACGTCTCTACGACCTGGTGGCTGTGGTGGTGCATTGTGGGTCAGGCCCCAACAGAGGTCACTACATCAGCATTGTCAAGAGTCACGGCTTTTGGCTCCTCTTTGATGATGATATTGTTGATGTGAGTGTGTGCTTTTCATAGGCTCATCCCTCAAGCTGCCATGCTTTTTATATATATGCTCTCTGACAGCTATTTGTTAAGAGGGTTTTGGTTCAGGGCTGGAGGTGGGGAAAGAGTCAGATCAAAACACAAGTTTATGTCCTTCAGATGAGACTATAAGCCAAGGTCCTGTGTGCAGATGCATGCTGAACATCTTGCTCTCACGCTAAAATTTGTTTCACTTTATAGAAGTGTAGATCATTCCATGCCGTTAGAAACGGATGACAACATTTACAAAACACATGCACACAGGTGTGGCGTTTAGAGGCTGTCCTAGAAGTCAGATTACATGGCAAGTAAAAACAGTCAGTTGCAAAATATCACCATTGGTGAACCTCGGAGCTGTAGCTAAGGAACAGAGAGAAAAAAGTTGTTTTTTTTAAAAATGTACCTCCCTTATATATGGACTGCAATTGAATCTTACAGCTTGTACATATTTCATACAGTCTTAACACTGTGTTTGTTGGAAAACTGTGATCTGAAGACAGTGTAAAGAAAATTTCTCATTTTGTTTGTTTGTTTTGTTTTGTTTTGTTCCTCAGCTAGAGCTCCGAGGTTCACCAATGGTGAGATTTTGTGTATGTGACCAGTTTTGCCCACCATGAAGGTAGCTGCATTCCGACTTTGAGGATGTATGCTGGGTGTATTCATGTTTCCGTCAGTCACTGAACCCTGACATGACTTTGGGGATCTTTAGCATGTAGTTTTGATCTTCCGCATGTGTATATACATGAGAATAAAGGCACTGGCAGGTCTGCTTGTGAAGTTGACCTGGGAGATTGTAAAAAATCCCCACCCTGAATTCACCAGATGCTGCCGAGATTCGAACTGGCAACATCATGGTTGCATGGGATTGAAATCAAACAGTCTTAACCACTCGGCTATAGCGTCCGTCATGGATTGGTGTTGAGTTTCCCTTGACCTTGTCACAGCACGTAAAATATTCTATTAACTCATGGTTTATTTGCCAAGAAAAGAAGATATCTGACTTATGCATAGTCAATGCTCAGAAAAAGCCTAAGGTGCTTGTCAGAATATTAATGGTTTTGCAGTCACATATATATTTGAAATATCAAGTCTTCAACATGCGTATTTAGGTGTTTTCCATGCATGTAGATACGAAAAAGATACAGGCATTTGCAGATCTGTACATCAGTTGATGTGGGCGATTGCAAAATCATCCTTCTTTATCCACCTTGCTCCAGTGAGACTCAAGACTAGTGACTTGGGAAACATGCTACAACAAGACTTGTGACTTGGGAAACATGCTACAACAGCAAGACTAGTGACTTGGGAAACATGCTACAACAGCAAGACTAGTGACTTGGGAAACATGCTACAACAACAAGACTTGTGACTTGGGAAACATGCTACAACAAGACTTGGGAAACATGCTACAACAGCAAGACTAGTGACTTGGGAAACATGCTACAACAAGACTTGTGATTGGGAAACATGCTACAAGACTTGTGACTTGGGAAACATGCTACAACAACAAGACTTGGGAAACATGCTACAACAGCAAGACTTTTGACTTGGGAAACGCGCTACAACAAGACTTGGGAAATATACTACAACAACAAGACTTGTGACTTGGGAAACATGCTACAACAGCAAGACTTTTGACTTGGGAAACGCGCTACAACAAGACTTGGGAAATATACTACAACAAGACTTGTGACTTGGGAAACATGCTACAACAGCAAGACTTTTGACTTGGGAAACATGTTACAACAACAAGACTTGTGACTTGGGAAACATGTTACAACAACACTTGTGACTTGGGAAACATGCTACAACAACAAGACTTGTGACTTGAGAAACATGCTACAACAACAAGACTTGTGACTTGAGAAACATGCTACAACAACAAGACTTGTGACTTGGGAAACATGCTACAACAACGAGACTTGTGACTTGGGAAACACTCTACTACAAGACTTGTGACCGTAGGACTCTGTGAACACTTTGTGGGTGATATAGACTGGCTGGCATCCATCATTGTGGACTGAGGCACGGTGAAAGTCAAGGAAACTGTTAAAACATCATAACACTGACCATTATTGCATTGTATTTGTGTGCTGGCTTACCTGGCTAGGTGGTCTGTAGTTGTTTACGTCCAAGAGACAAATTCAAAATATGTAATGTATGCACAATAATAATGTATAGAATTTATAAAGCACTGAATCTTGTATAGCAACAAATCAAAGCACTTACATTCAGATCATTTACATGCATGCAATCACCCACAAATAGGATTAACAGATGCCAAATTTTCTCATAAACATGCTTGTACACACACACACGCACACGCACACACACACACACACACACACACACACACACACACACACACACACACACACACACACAAGCAGCACATTTAAGCAGGGTGATGGAGATGGGGTGGCTGTTGAAGAGTATGGACAGGTTCCCATTGACCTGTGTGTGTGTGTGTGTGTGTGTTAGGGGAGCTTGCAAATGTAGATTTTTGAAGGATTGAAACTGATTGACCCAGAGTGTAACATTGTTCTTTTTCAGAAAATTGATGCCAGCCAGATAGAAGAGTTCTATGGGATTCCTTCCGATATGCAGAAGAACTCTGAATCCGGCTACATTCTGTTCTACCAGTCCAGAGAATGATGTGATCTGTGACAACGTCCAGGGATGAATGGTGCATGGCTGACACACAGAGAGAATGAGCGAGAAGCGTGCCAGAGTGTAGATAGGTGTGAGAGTGTGTGTGTGGGGACAGTTTGTTCCTTCCAGGATGTGTGCTCATGAACTGATAGTGGTTTACTACACCACACTGTTCCTGTGATGCGACAAAAGTCTGGATGGTTATTTCACGTTGGAATTTTCTTATTGTGACTGTAGAGTGGGGGGGGGGGGGTTATGATCTGATGGAAACATTTTTAAAAAAACCACCTTCAGACCGTTCCAATGACAGACACGGTCTCTGCATGGTTGGGACTACTGTGGCTTATGTTGTGAACGAGCTTGATGCACAACATGCTTTGTGATCACTTCCAGGCATGCCAATTTGTTCATGGGGAGGAGGAGGGTCCTTATTAAACTTTACCTCTTGCATGATATTGCGTTTACAGATTTATATCTGATTTATTTCCAGACTTGTATACGTGCTAAGAAAGGCTACAGTAAGCTCAGAAGCAGATAGATTTTCTCTGGTTCGCAGTGTAGAGCGAGTGTCGTAAGGTCATTGTTGAAGTTGTGTGATGAGGCACGGTGACTTGGGTGTGGAGATGTTGATGCCGTGTGTGGGTACGTGGGTAGGGCTTTCTTCTCCAAGTCATGCACCCACCCACCCAGAAAGCGGGAGGTGGCAGATTTGATTCCTGTCTGAACCTGAACTGTTCCCTCAGCCACAAGGCTACGAGGGGTAGTCTTTTAGATGAGGTGATAAATTGAAGTCACAGGGGCAGTACACATCTGTATATGTAAAAGAACCCACAGCAACAAGAAAATTTCCCTAGGCAAAACTCTGTTGATAAGAGCCATACTTCCGGGGAAACAAAATACACTTGCAGATTGGGGACAGACATTTGTGTGTGTGTCAACACATGCTACCTGCTTCCTGAGGAGAGCAGTCCAAATTTCATGCAGGAAGATTTGCTGTGGCGGAAAGTGGTATGCAATATACTATACAACACACATCCAACTAGGCATCCAACTCCATAATCTTACCAGACTGAAGGATGCCTACAACAGTGCTATACAATGTAGTACACTAGTGTTTTCCCCCCCCCCTCCCCAAGGACCGACAATTGGCATGCCTGGACTGTTGAATTTAGCACTCACTGCCTGCTTGCTCTGGTGTACATGGTTTGTTCAGTGAGCTTTCTCCTTTGTGGTGATCAGGTTGTGTCTTCTCCACTTGTGTGAAATCATCTTAGCAGTGCTGCTATCAACTCATCAGAGAAAGAGAGGGTTTTGTACATGAGAGGTAGAGTGAGAAAAGGAAAGGGAATAGTGATCCTTGCATATTTTGTTGACCACATGTGCAAAATGACTTTGTTTTGTTTATTGTTGTTGCGCTTGTTGTTGTTTATTGACCTGAGGAGTGGCGTGGGGATCTTTATGATTATACAACTGCCTAGGAAGTGAGACAGCAGCCGTTTAGCTCACACCCTGAATTGAAGCTTCTCTCCTTCATTCCACTAGACTTTGAGTAGTGGTCTGGGTGCTAGTCATTTGGATGAGATGATCAGTAGAAGTCTTATCTGCAGTGTGGATATGGTACACGTGAGAGAACCCACAGCAAGATGCAGAAAAAGACAACATTCATGCAGAAAGGGATTAAAACAATGATGGGCATACTTTCCTGATGACACCTTTTTCCTGGAGAGAGCAGGCTAAATGTGTGAGGTTTCTCTCCTCCAAAACTTGTCACCTGGCCACAATGCCAATCTTTATTTTTGGGCCAGTCCTTGAATGTTTGTTTAACAAATTTTGTGGCTTTGATGTTAAGTGGGGTTTTTTGTGGTTTTTTTAATTTAAATGTGTGCATGCATGGCTTTTTGAGATTTAATACACATTTTGAGTTGTCCTCTCTGGTAGACTTTACTGGTGTCAATAGTTTTGTGTTGTATATTCTGTCTTCAGATCTGCTTTATTTATTGGTGTTTCCTCTTGTTATCATTATGTAGAAGTAGACACAGAACCTTCTGGGTTTCGTCGGTAGACAATATGAGTGAAAGAGTCTTTAGGAAAGGTCATGTAGACATGAAAAAAATCCATTGTTCTCAAAAGATTTTTAAAAAACAAACAAACCCCAACTTATATTTCAAATGCTATTTCACACCAAAGTCGGATGTGCTGGGCCTGACTTGTCAGGCGCTTAACAGCAACGCAACACATTTTTGCTCATATGACAGTCAACAATAGTTGCTGTCTGAGCGTTCGACAAAGAAGAAATATTATTTCTAGACATAGTATAAAAATTATCTGAGCAAGAAGTATCTGATTATTCAGTTACGATGAAGGTGATGTTGGCATGATAACTATACCCAAGTGTGTATGAGAAGACGATAGTTAAAACAGTTTTACCACAGCTCCAGTAATGGAATAATCAACACGTCAGGATTGAGAATAGTCTGGTGAGCTGGAAATATGTGGTTTTAAAGCTCGAGTTTTTCATGTCCATCATGCTTTTTCTGTCCGACTCTTTTGATAGTTTGGTTATACTTATAGTTGTTTATATCTCTTGTGTTAAAAATGTGAAGATAAAGCATTGATATGTGATTTGAAGATGGATTTATTTATTTATTCATTGTTTGCAGTAGTGTATTTTTAACTAGTTCTGACAGAAGTGGATTTTTTTCTCTCACTGCTTTCTTTTCTCTCAAACTTGTGCTTTTATTTTGACTAAAAGAAACAAGTTGAGCAGAGCCATTCTTTACTGTAAAGTGAAAATGTATATGTGTTGAGTTCCCTTTGTTCTGGGCACTTTGTTGAATATATCAGTTGTGGATGTGTCGTGCAGTTTCTGTGAATAATAAAGAGATTTGCTTTATTCTCCTTGTACATGGGGATGATTCAAGGGTTAACATATATATGTTTTTTTATTTTATTTATTTATCTATTTTTGCTTTTGGCTACAAGATGTCATAGACACACATGCATTCATACTACTTGAATGATGTGTAAATTAATCAGTGATTTTAAAATTAAAGGTGGGGGGGGGAAGAGCAACAGCACAAGTCAAGAGTGATAAAATCACATTCCTACAGAAAGTACATGGGGACGGCTGATTATTGTTGTATTTTTCTCTTCAAGGTGGTTAATTAAGGCACACTTGCATTTATACTTTTTTGGATTAGAAATAAAATGTGTATAAGAATAATCTGAAGAATGAATTGATAAGCAGTCTTAAAAAGTGTGGAGGCAGTAGCAGTATCAAGGTTTAGGATTGTACATTGCCATTGGTACAGCAGAGTGATAGACGATATCAGACACTGATAGTAAGTTATGCAGAAGATAATGGAGGCTATGTGGTGTAGCAGCAGATGGTGCTCTGAAGTCTGTTCCTTCATCGATGTGTAAAGCTGTGAGCAGTGGGCTGTCAGGTGGTAACATGGTACAGTGAAACCTAAGTCCAGGCTATAAAGTTCTGTTGGAAAGGAGGAGAAAAGAAAAAGAAAACACTGCTCTAGGCCAGATCTGAACCACAGAGGTCTGTCTTTGTGGACAAACTATGTAGATGATCATTCAGTGCTGTTACTGCTAACTGCTTTGTGGTCACAGCAAAACTACAGGAGAGAGAGTTTCGGTGATTTGATGCTGGGGTGCTGTTCACATCGGTGGTCTTTTTGTCGTTGTCTGCTTCTTCCACTTTCTGTTTCCTTCCTCAGGTTGTAAAGGGATTCAAGGTGGGGAGGGGTTGTGATGCCAATAAAGAGATTAGAAGGGTTGCTTTTTGGGGGCAGGGGGGGGGGGGGTGTTGTATTTTTAATTCTTATTTATGTTGGCGACCCTGCGGAAGCCCTGAGTGACAGAGTGTTAGTTTGTGGAGGTGTGTGTAGTGTAAATGGTTTCACACTAGACTGTAAAAGAGAGAAAACTGAAGGAGAAGGAAGGGTAGGGAAGTGAGACCAACTGTCTACTTTCCTCATCTCTCTCCATCCTCTCTCCTCCCTATCATTTGGGAGTGAAAACATATCTTACAGGGAAAAGGTGTACCTAACATCATATAACCTTGGGATAGAATGTATGTCCTATACTTTGAACACTGCTCTTTCATTTTATGTTGCTTTCTGTACCCTTTGTTGCAAAACTTAGTATTACAACCATTTAGTGTGCATGTGATGGGCAGTGGTGATAAAATGCATCAGAGCTGCTGCAATCAGGAATCAGTGAACATTGGTCTCCTAAAGTGTGCTGCCTGGGAGTCACTATGCTGCATTTACTTCTGTGTGGCCTGGCTGTGCATGAAGTGTGGACATGTATAGAGTATTAAAAGCATGCAGGTGTGTTGCTGTGAAGACGTGTGTGTGTGTGCTTCGTGCATTGTGTAAATGGAAAACCACTCATGAAATTTTGGTCATTTTGAATACTTAATAGTTTAGCCTTATCATACTGTGCCAAGTCAAACTTGCGCAAGTTTTGATCAGTTAGCCCACTTTCTTGTTGTTTTCTTTTAGGTGTTTGGTTGTGGTTTATGTTTGTTGTTGTTGGGTTGTTGTTTTTTAACACACACACACACATTAGCCTTGTGATGTATATCTATATTTTTTGTATTATGTTCTCAAGTAATGCCTCAGAAACTTTTGTACAACCTCATAACATTTTAAAATTATTTAAAAGTTGCTTTTTTGTTGAATGCGTGTAAATCAGATTTGATGCAGATGGGTATCCCCTCTAAGATAGATTATGGCTACCAGATCATGACTGTCTCTTTGGCAGCACTAAACACACACACACACACTCACACACACACACACACACACAACTATGCATACAAAAGCCTGCCCTTAGGTTAGATAGCCAGATTTGTTGTGAATGTATGTGCATAGGCCAGGGGCATCCAGAAGAGCACAGAAAAGGATAAGTCAGTCAGATGGTAGCGTTTGCTTTGAACTGTTGTCTACTAGTTGTAGATAATTACAGTGTTTCCCATGAAATCAGGTTGCGGGCCTTTGGTGCAGTAATGTGCAAATTGATGACATTGAAAGATAATCTCATTGTTTAGGGACTTAAAAAGTATCTTTTTTCATAGTTTAGATTGTTGTTGACAAGTTTAGAACAAGATATGTCATTCTGTGTGGCATGTACAGACATCAAAGGTTTTATCATTTTTATTATTATCTCATTTTTTGTTGTATTTTGTTTGGTGTTGGTTTTCATGTGCTAAAATATACAAAACTGCGGCAGGTTTTGCATTATTTTAGAACAGCTTATTTATACAACTACATCTGAGACCTTCTGTTCTAGTTTGAAGTATACCTTTAAGACTGAATGTGTTTCAAATATATGTATCTTACAGCTTGGGGCTTAACTAACTGCCCTTAAATCATCTTAAGATTTTGACATAATATTTACATTATATGTAAATGAAGGTGAAGACAATGTACCAATAATTAATCAGGAAAAGATAACCTTAATTGCAGCCGGATAAATTTGTTCTTGAGATTTTTTTTTAAATGACAGCTGAAGTGTTTGTTTTGTATTTTTTCACCCTGAGTTTTTTGTGAATATTCTGGAACACTTCTCTGTTCTTCCCCTTTCTTTTCAAAGAACTTGAAACTGTGTTGATCATGGATGTTCTCTAGAATTTTTTTAAAATCAGAAGTAATCTAACCGAGTACTTATTTTCCTAAGCAAGCAAATCTGGGTAGACTAAATTTTTGCTGTCTTTATTTTAAAAAATGTCTCAGTGTCGGAGAGAGTCAAACATTTGATAAATATCCAGTTAGCTACTTCATTATACTTTGACAGCACTAGTCCCTTGAGCCTGATCAGATTCAGCTTTGTTTTGGGGTGGTTGGTGGGTTTTTTTTTATTAAGTTGGGAGTGACATTTTGTTTGTGCAGTGTTGTTTTGATTTGATTTGATTCGATTCTGCCTTGTTAAAAGAGACATTACAAATGTACATTGCATGTGCCTCTGGTTTCCAAAAGAAAGAATGGAAGAGTTTTGTTTTGATTCAGTGTCAACTATCAATCTTGATCTGTCAGTTATAACAAGTGTTGATGTAGCATCAACTGTCAATCTTGATCTGTCAGTAATAACAAGTGTTGATGTAGCTTTAACTGTCAGTGTTTTTTCAACCATTTTTATTCAAGTTCATAATGTTGTGCATTGTTATATATTTTAATAATATGGTTTTGGGTATAGAGAAGAAGAAAAAACAACAACAAATATTCACAAAAAAGGAGACAGGGAAAAATAATAAAATAAAGAAATCAACTGTTAGTCTCGATCTGTCAGTCATGACAAGTGTTGACGCAGCATCAACCATCAATCTTGATCTGTCAGTCATGACAAGTGTTGACGCAGCATCAACCATCAATCTTGATCTGTCAGTCATGACAAGTGTTGACGCAGCATCAACCATCAATCTTGATCTGTCAGTCATGACAAGTGTTGACGCAGCATCAACTATCAATCTTTATCTGTCAGTCATGACAATCTGCCAGTGTTGGGAAAAGGGGCAATCAAACAGGGTGTAGTTTTGTGTGTGTATGGGCATGTGCATGCGTGTGCGAAAAAAGCATCCGTTTTGACTACTCCATTTGTCAGCATTTCCATGAAGAGGAGGTAGCCTATCTGCACCAGCTGATGATGGCTGTTGCTGTGCGGAGGCTTCCTCAGCTTGTTTTTACTAGCTGTCTACACAGAGAGGCAGAGGCACTTTTCCTGAAGCAGAAGACAGCTGAGCTCCCTACAGCTTGGTACAACTAGGTCTGGCTTGCTCAGCAGGGAAGCTGGTTTCAAAGTCAACAAATATCAGACCCCAGTCAATCGAACCAAATCAGCTTTTTGTATGTGTTGTAATTTGTTGTGTTTTGCTATGTTTTTGTATTGAATTTTTTTAGGCTGCGTATGTTCATCGTGAAATGCATAAAACTCGGCCGGTTCTTTTTTTTATCCAACCATCCTTGAAAACCAACAGATGTGGATATTGTTTTATACCTTGATAAGAAATTATATGAGCAAGTGATTTTTGCAAGGAGAAAAATGATATATTCAAAATCTTTCTTTTGAACTCTGTGGAGAAAATCATGTTCATGTTTAGTGTGGCTAAACAGAAAGATGCATTGTGTGACTTCAATTTCAGCAAGAGGTCCATGTTTCCATAGCTGAACGGGAGTTTGGCAAGGATCAGCCTTGATAATCATTCATCAAATAAAATTGTACATGTCATTGGTTTCAGTTTGTGTTGATATGGATGCAGTCTTTTCCTTTGTAGTGTTCGTTCTGTCTGTCTCTCTCTCTCTCTTGTTATGCAGAATCACATCCCAGAAAAATACAGAAAACGGCATAATTTTCTTACACTCTGTTTACTCATGGCGTCTAGTCATCCTGAGGTCTTGTGCAGCTTTGCTTTATATTTCTGCAAAGCTAAATTAAGATAAGAGATATCTTGCTATCTTAAGTCATATTGAGGGCGGTGTCCATCTCCTCTCCCTCGCTGCTGTACCTTCCCTGACCCTAAAGAAGGCAAGTATGTACCCATTTACAGCTGGCTGAGCTGGGGGACTGTACTGAAGCCAAGGTGCGCAAACCGTCACCCATCCACTTGGTAACCCCGCTCAATACTGCTTAACCTTAGCTTGGGGAAAGTGAGTACTCTGACCACTGAGTTATATACTGTTCCCATATGACAGTAAGAAAAGGAGGAAGTTCTAGCACATAAGTTTTAGGTCCTTAGCATCCCCATGGTAGAAGTGTATTCTGTTTTTGAAATAAAATTGTTTAATTACATAGTCCTTTCATTTCATTAAATATTAAAAAAAATAAACAAAATCCTGCTGCTATCCAAGTACAAAAAGGCAGTTTTTAATTTAACAAAGAAATGATGACTAAAACTGTAACATCAAGTTTCAGTAAGCACATGGTCAGTAGGATATGTAGGGCTAAGACTGAGGTAAATAAAATAAATGAATAAAATAAATCATGAATGAAATTAACATTAATTTTAGGCTACTTTTATCATTTTAATTTTTTTTTTTTAATTTTAAATGGTCAAACTTTTAACTCCCTATGCAAAGAAGTACCAGATTTATGAGTGAATTTATTACACACACAAACACACTCACACTGAGTAGGCATGTGCGTGCGCATGCACACACATACATGCACACACTTTTTTCTTCACACACATTGTTTCGAAAGTGCAATAAAATCACCAAACACAAAATGTTTTACCATGTGATCTGTATTGTATGAATACAAAACATAGAAATAATCCCTCTGAAAAGAAGACATTAATTTTATTTTCAATAAATAAATGACATATTATAGTCCCAGCGGAGATATCCGATTTAGGGACTGTGTTGCAAGTCATCCCACTTTAGCGCCTGTGGGCCAACTAAAAATAGTACAGTTCTTTAAGCAACAGTGCTATGCAAGCATAATGTTGCTGTGCAACCCTATTGTAACATAAAGAGACCTGTGAACTCTCCTGTGACAAGTTATCACCTTGAGCACTGGTGTCCCATGATGCATTGTTCACGATGACTGTTCACTCACAAAGCAGTAGTTAAGTACAAGTACTGCAGTAGGTACCAGTAGATACTCTTCACTACTTACTAGTCAACAACAGCAGCAGCAATAATGTCAACACCCTTCACTTGACAGTGGCTGTATCAGCCCAGGTCTACAGGCAGAAGGAAACTACCCTCGGCCAATTCTGACCTGAGACCATTGTTTATTTATGCAGATTTGCTTAGTATTCTTGCTTGTTTTTACATGTCTAGGATAAAAATATTAAGAAAATTTCGAAAAGCAAGATAAATATTTTAAAAATATTTTTTTATTACAGCCACTGCAGTGTACGACTTCAGAGAGAATCTCATTGTGAGTATGATCACATTTTATGATATATCATGGGAGAAAAAAAGCAAGCTTGGTGGTTAGTTCCTTAATGAAAAGATCATAACCAGACAGTATGACAAATTCGTAGTCACATAGTCATTCAAATGAAATTATCATTAGCTCTTTATTCCTCTAGCATTTATTACATTTACAAATGGTGCAAATTGATTAGGCACAAAACTAATAGGATTTTCCTGTGAGCTACCGGGAGGGGGGGGGGGGGGGCGAGAGGGGAATTAACAAGCCTGAGTGTGGAGAGACTGGGATAAGCGCTGTTGGGGTAATAGCACTGGAATTTCACATAGGATGAGTTAGCAGGATAATATGAGTTAGCAAGGTAATATGAGTAAGCAGGATAATATGAGTTAGCAAGGTAATATGAGTAAGCAGGATAATATGAGTTAGCAAGAAAAGAGGTGATAAAAATGAAATACAAAACCAGTACAACGAAGTACACTAAAGTAAGACTTTAAAAAACACGATGAAATAGAATAAAAGACGTGTTCTAAACGGTAAGGTTCGCCACTCTGTACATTTTAAAAGAGATCACAAAAACTTTCCTGCTAAGTGCTTGAATCCTTTCTTTTTTTTTTTTAATAAAAAAAAACAAACAAAGGAAAATAAAATTGGCCATGTATAAATATTTCATCAATCATAAAAGCAACTTCACTTCACCTATCTAGTAGACCGTTGGGAGAAACACGGAAGATTTTGCAACCAGCCTCCTCCTCTAAAAACAACAGTCATCTGCAAAGTCGGTAGTTGATGATTCATGGCTAGGTCGACCATCAATGGCTGTGTTGGTACAGCCAGTTCTTCAGGATGTTCTTCTCTTGCTGCCGAGCAGCCCTTACTTCAGGCGGGTCTGCAGGGTTCTGGGCCTGCAGGTCGAGTTGTTGGGCAGCGTTGGGGATTGTAACGGCCACAAGGGAGGGTGAGAGAGACTGCAGTACTCCGCCCCCTGACCAGGGGTCCAACAGACCGTTGCTGAAACCAGGATGAGTGAGTGTGTCAGTGACCACAGTGACCAGTGACCACAGTGACCAGTGACCACAGTCCTGACGTGTCAGTGACCACAGTCCTGACGTGTCAGTGACCACAGTGACCACAGTCCTGACGTGTCAGTGACCACAGTGACCACAGTCCTGACGTGTCAGTGACCACAGTCCTGACGTGTCAGTGACCACAGCCCTGACGTGTCAGTGACCACAGTCCTGACGTGTCAGTGACCACAGTGGCCACAGTCCTGACGTCACAGTGACCACAGTCCTGACGTGTCAGTGACCACAGTCCTGACGTGTCAGTGACCACAGTCCTGACGTGTCAGTGACCACAGTGACCACAGTCCTGACCTGTCAGTGACCACAGTCCTGACGTGTCAGTGACCACAGTCCTGACGTGTCAGTGACCACAGTGACCACAGTCCTGACGTGTCAGTGACCACAGTGACCACAGTCCTGACGTGTCAGTGACCACAGTGACCACAGTCCTGACCTGTCAGTGACCACAGTTCTGACGTGTCAGTGACCACAGTGACCACAGTCCTGACGTGTCAGTGACCACAGTCCTGACGTGTCGGTGACCACAGTGACCACAGTCCTGACGTGTCAGTGACCACAGTCCTGACGTGTCAGTGACCACAGTGACCACAGTCCTGACGTGTCAGTGACCACAGTGACCACAGTCCTGACGTGTCAGCTACCACAGTCCTGACGTGTCAGTGACCACAGTCCTGACGTGTCAGTGACCACAGTCCTGACGTGTCAGTGACCACAGTGACCACAGTCCTGACGTGTCAGTGACCACAGTCCTGACGTGTCAGTGACCACAGTGACCACAGTCCTGACGTCGTCATGTTGATCAGGAGGATGGTAGTGGTGGTGAGGAAGAGAAGGATGGTTGGTGGAAGACAATGGTTGACGGTAATGACAACAAACAATGATAATGATATAACTGTAATCATCACTATGGATGATGCCAATCAATGGTAAGGATGACATGATAAGAAATGGATGAAGACATGACAACAATCAATGGCCATAACGATTTATAATTGTAATCATCAATATCCTGACAATAAAATGAGAAAATAACAGTCATGAGTATGTTGAAAAATGTGTTTAATGATAACCCTGGAAAGAAAAAGAGAACAATCACAGAGTCTAAAATGATGGGAAATAATAGAAAAAATATGATAAAATCAAACACAGAAATAACAAACAATGAAGATGATAATAGGCAAGGTCAGTTTGATGATGGCAATGGAAACAGCAACTGTTGTCTGTCACATGAGCGAAAATGTGTTGCCCTGCCGTTAAGCACCTGACAAGTCAGGCCCAGTGCATCCAACTTCGGTGTGGGAGAGAATTGTTATATTTTAAGTCTCTCTGGGGAAAAAGGCAGGAGAATGGACCAAGAAGGCAGAAAATAGACAAGAAGGAAGTGAGAGGAAGAAAAGGAACAAAGACAAGAAGGAGGTGGCAGGATGAAAAGAAACATAGACAAGAAGGAGGTGGCAGGATGAAAAGGAACAAGGCAGAAACAAAGAGAGGGATTAAAAAAAATGTTTTAAAGAAAGTGAAGGAATTCCTAGCATAGCATTTCCATATAATTTTTTTCATTTTCATACTACTTTCAGTCATGACAGATTTCTCTGCGTGAAATTCGGGCTGCTCTCCCCGGGGAGAGCGCGTCGCCACAAGAGCAGCGCCACCCATTATTTTTTCCTTTACTTGTCTGCAACTGTTTTGTTTCCCAATCAGAATGGCTTTTTCTACAGAATTTTGCCAGGGACAACTCTCTTGTTGCCATGGGTTCTTTTACGTGCGCTAAATAATTTTGTATAACCCACGGGACCTCGGTTTATCGTCTCATCCGAAAGACTAGCACCCAGACTACCACTCATGGTCTAATGGATGTGGGAAAAGTTTTTGGCCCAAACGGGGATCAAACCACCGCACACTTCCGACCCGGACTTCTCGCTTTCTTGGCAGGCGCGTTATAACCTCTAGACCCCCGATCCCCCAGAAGGAGGGGATGCTATACCTACTGACAGGAGGCCCGCAGCATGCCCCCAGTGACTGACCTGAAGATGATGTTGGAAGCGGAGCGGAGGTCCCTGCCCCAGAAGTGCAGAGGGATCCAGCTGTCCCGCGGGGTGACTCCCAGCTTGTACTGGCAGTCGGCAGCCCGCCTCCCTCGCTCAAAGTCCCAGTCGATGTTGAAGATGATGCGCGAGTTGTTGGAGCACACCGGCATCACCAGCTCCGTGCAGGTCTGAGAGAGAGAGAGAGAGAGAGAGAGAGAGAGAGAGAGAGAGAGAGAGAGAGAGAGAGAGAGAGAGAGAGAGAGCGTCTGTTTTGCTGAACTCCAGATCGCTGAATACCCAGACAAGGGGGAAAGTGATAACTAGATACAAACATGATTCTTTTCTTTGTTTTCCCTTTTTTTCCCCTTTTATTTCGAGGATATTGGAGTAACCACGCCTGTGTTATTTTACATCTAGTCCCCGTGTGTATGCAGTTTTGTAAATTTTGTCATCCGTTCCCACTGGTATACCATGACCTACTCTTCCGAAAAGTGGAACAGGTTTTAACTTGTGCGCAAGATGTTCTCTGTGTGTTCGCACACGGGACCTCGGTTTATAGTCTCATTCGAAGGACTTGTTAACTCCAAAGGAAAAATTCTCTTGAAGGAGATTCGAACCCGGGTCAGCAGATCACGAATACATCACTCTGACCACTAGGCTATCCCGTCCCCAAACAAAGTTAACAAAGCAAGCGTTTCTTGATTCCACCAAAGAAGAGGGACAGAAATGATTTCACTTTAACTGTGATTTTCATAGGCACAATAAAAGATTATCACTCCAAATGTAGTGTTGTCATAGTTTTCCTCTCATCTGCTTAAGCTCATTCTTATTTTCAAGATTTCCTTTAAACACAACAACGACAACAACACCTCCATTCAAGATGTTAACAGAACATGCTAAAGGAATCTTCTACAACATCATTCACAACAAATGTTTAAACTCTAATACATCCAATAGTGAAGACGTAATGGTCAGATGCCTTGTGCATCTGTGACCAACCTCCACCACATAATTACGTCCTGGGGAAAATGAATACCTTTTGGAATTGCTGAACTATAGAGAAATAACACCTTTGTTATGCACCTTATTATGGAATCCATATTTTATGTGTTCACTTCCTTATTCAAGCAGGCTTCTACAAACACCCCCAACCCCTTCTCCCACCCTGTAGGGGACTTTTCCTCTACGTTTAAAAAAATGTTTTTCTCTGCTAGAGCTCCGAGATTCACCAATGGTGAGATTTTGCGTATGCAATAGTTTTTGCCTCCCCCCCCCCCCTTTATGAAGGTAGCTATATTCCGACTTCAGGGATGTTGATCTTCTTTATAGAGTTTACAGAGTTCTTCTCCTCATACTGGCAAAGTCACAGTAACATTATTTCCCCCCTTTTTTGTCATTTACTTTATTTAAAAAAACAAACAACCCAACCTAGTAAATCTATCCTTCCTCCCTAAAGTGCCCAACCTGAGAAGACTGCCTTTCTTTTCCCTGACACTTCTGGTTCTTCACAATGTTCAGCAGTATGCTCACCTCGTTACAGTTGGGCGTTCCCCAGCTTCACACCCTGGGGGTCAGTCACCCAGAATGTGCACTCTGACTCACTCATCCCACCTGGAAGTCACTGTGAGATTGAAATTTCGCCCTGGATGAGAGGTTTGCGTGTGTCACAGGTTTTTTTAGTACTTCACCATTATAGGCAGCCATACTCCGACTTCAGATGATTTTTTTTCTCCTTTAAAGGAGAGTGCGGGTTGTTATGTTAAGAGCTTGTCATAGCTGAAGACAAAAAAATCTCAACATAACATTTTATAACATAACAGCATCTTAAACTAGGCCGTGGCACTTGGCTTACATCAACAGCTGACACAGCTTCTGGCCTGGGCTAGCACTCCCTCACCTGCTAATACCACCCGTTCTCTCCGTCACCTGCTAATACCACCCGTTCTCTCCGTCACCTGCTAATACCACCCGTTCTCTCCCTCACCTGCTAATACCACCCGTTCTCTCCCTCACACACCACCCGTTCTCTCCCTCACATACCACCCGTTCTCTCCCTCACCTGCTAATACCACCCGTTCTCTCCCTCACACACCACCGTTCTTCCTCACTGTAATACACCCTTTCTCCCTCACCTGCTAATACCACCCGTTCTCTCCCTCACCTGCTAATACCACCCGTTCTCTCCCTCACCTGCTAATACCACCCGTTCTCTCCCTCACCTGCTAATACCACCCGTTCTCTCCCTCACACACCACCCGTTCTCTCCCTCACATACCACCCGTTCTCTCCCCCACCTGCTAATGCCACCCGTTCTCTCCCTCACCTGCCAGTACCACCCGTTCTCTCCCTCACCTGCTAATACCACCCCTTCTCTCCCTCACCTGCTAATACCACCCCTTCTCTCCCTCACCTGCTAATACCACCCCTTCTCTCCCTCACCTGCTAATAAAAAGGTAAAAAGGTAAAGGTGTCCCATAACCTATATTAAGGTCGTAGGGGAGCGAGGCGTCAGAGACCTCACTTCTCTAGGGCCAGCATATTGAGGGCGGCGCCCATCTCCTCTCCCTCGCTGCTTTACCTTCCCTGACCCTAAAGAGGGCAGGTACCCATTTACAGCTGGGTAAACTGGGGGAACTGTACTGAAGCCAAGGCACGAAAACGGTCACCCATCCAAGTGGTAACCACGCTCGCCGCTGCTTAACTTGGCTGGGGGAAAGCGAGTGCTCCGACCACTGAGCTACCCCGTCCCCTCGTTCTTTCCCTCACCTGCCAATACCACCCGTTCTCTCCCTCACCTGCTAATACCACCCGTTCTCTCCCTCACCTGCTAATACCACCCGTTCTCTCCCTCACCTGGTAATGCCACCCGTTCTCTCCCTCACCTGGTAGTACCACCCGTTCTCTCCCTCACCTGGTAATGCCACTCGTTCTCTCCCTCACCTGGTAGTACCACCCGTTCTCTCCCTCCTCACCTGGTAGTACCACCCGTTCTCTCCCTCACCTGCCAATACCACCCGTTCTCTCCCCGGTACTGGGTGGCGTGGCGGGTCCTGTCGATGCAGGGGGCTTGTCCTGTGTAGTTGAAGTACATCTTGACTCCCGCTGACACCGCCTCCATCAGCTTGTCGCCTTGCAGAGGCACTGACAGGGGTTTGCAAAACTCCTGCCCCATACAAAGAAAGAGAGGAAAGGAGAAAGATTTTCACATTTTTTATTTATTTCCAAGGTGTTAGATAAATTAGATAAATATCTCTGCCCCCCCCCCCCCTCCCCCGTCGGTGGGGATGCCTTCTGGAAATAGTGTGGTCACTTACTGGTCACTTACATTGGTGAAGTTCCATTTCAACGAATGCTTTAGAGTCCAAGTGAGAATGTAAAAACAACATGTACATACACGCACACTGACGTACATATACACGCGCAGAGTTGGTATTCCCTCTTTTCTATCCCTCTCTTTATTTTTGCCATTTTCCTTTTCCCCTGTCATCTCCTTCTTGTCTATTTTCTGCCTTCGAGGTCCATTCTCCTGCATTTTTTTCCTAGAAAGATTTAAAAGATAACAGTTCCCTCGCATGCCGAAGTCGGTTGCCCTAAAGCCTGACTTGTCAGGTGCTAACCGCAGGGCAACACATTTTTCACTCCTATGACAGACAACAGTAGTTTCTGTCTGAGCATTCGAAGAAGAAGATAAATATCTACATGCTGTCTTTGCTCTGAATGGGAATAAGAATAAATACTAACAAATAATAGTTGGGTTTTTTCAAAAAATCTAGAGCCATAAACAGTGAAGCACATCAAGTAACAACTATTACAAACCAAAACAAGTAAAAATCTGAGGTGCAAAGAAAGCAAATTAACTAGAGTCATGATAAGCACTGCTTGTTGTAATCGTTATTTTCAGAGCTATGTTGCTCTCAACTAGTAAAAAAATTGGTTTAAACCAAACTAAGAAAATAATCCAATAAACAATACTAATCGACCAACAGATCCACAGAGTTATGAAACGAAGGTGCTATAGAAAATTAGGTAAAGGATTATGTGAGTATAGCATTTAAATGAAACAGAAGTCACCAGTAGTCTCTAGCGCAGTATACTGGTCACTTGCATTGGTGAATTTTCATTTCAACGAATGTTTAAGAGTCCAAGTGAGAAAGTAAAACCAAAATGTACAAACACGCACACTGAGGTACATATACACACGCAAAGATGGTGTTTCAACAAACCCACCAGTCATAAGCCATTAAGGCAAAAGCTGCCTGCATGCATTGTCGCTTACCTTGACAGTCCAGGCAGGCAGAAGGCTGCACAGGTATAAGTCAAAGTCAAAGTCAAACTTTCATTTTCAGATGGTACATTGAATAAGCAGCGCATTTGCTTTTTTTCATCAAGCCATCTAGGTATAAAAGCAGGGTAAGGGATTTCAACAAACCCACCAAGTTACCAGTCATCAGGCATCAAGGCAAAAGCTTGCCACAGGCAGGGCAGCCCTACCTTGACGGGCCAGGCAGGCAGAGGCTGCAGGTAGGAGGCGGGGTAGGGGTAGTCGGCCATGGCCAGGTCACCCAGGACGAGGGCCAGCCAGCCCAGCATGTCGGACAGGGCGTACTTGTCCTCCACAGGCTGACACAGGCTGAAGATGGTGCTCAGGAGGGTCAGGTTCCCCGCTGTCAAACACAGAGACAACGCAACAGTCAGGTTGTCTGCTGTCAACAGAGACAACATACAGTCAGGTTGTCTGCTGTCAACACAGTCAGATTGTCAAAGTCTGCTGTCAACAGAGACAACGCAACAGTCAGGTTGTCTGCAGTCAACACAGTCAGATTGTCAAAGTCTGCTGTCAACACAGTCAAGTTGTCTGCTGTCAACACAGTCAGGTTGTCTGCTGTCAACACAGTCGGGTTGTCTGCAGTCAACACAGCCAGGTTGTCTGCTGTCAACACAGTCAGGTTGTCTGCTGTCAACACAGTCAGGTTGTCTGCTGTCAAAACAGGTTGTCTGCTGTCAAAACAGGTTGTCTGCTGTCAAAACAGGTTGTCTGCTGTAAACACAGGTTGTCTGCTGTAAACATAGGTTGTCTGCTGTCAACACAGGTTGTCTGCTGTAAACATAGGTTGTCTGCTGTCAACACAGTCAGGCTGTCTGCTGTCATCAGGTTGTCTGCAGTCAACACAGCCAGGTTGTCTGCAGTCAACACAGCCAGGTTGTCTGCAGTCAACACAGTCAGGTTGTCTGCAGTCAACACAGTCAGGTTGTCTGCAGTCAACACAGTCAGGTTGTCTGCTGTCAACACAGTCAGGTTGTCTGCTGTCAACACAGTCAGGTTGTCTGCTGTCAACACAGCCAGGTTGTCTGCTGTCAACACAGTCAGGTTGTCTGCAGTCAACACAGTCAGGTTGTCTGCTGTCAACACAGTCAGGTTGTCTGCAGTCAACACAGTCAGGTTGTCTGCAGTCAACACAGTCAGGTTGTCTGCTGTCAACACAGCCAGGTTGTCTGCTGTCATCAGGTTGTCTGCTGTCAACACAGTCAGGTTGTCTGCAGTCAACACACCCAGGTTGTCTGCAGTCAACACAGCCAGGTTGTCTGCTGTTAACACAGTCAGGTTGTCTGCTGTAAAACACAGAGACAACACACAGGTTGTCTGCTGTTAACACAGTCAGGTTGTCTGCAGTCAACACAGTCAGGTTGTCTGCTGTCAACACAGTCAGGTTGTCTGCTGTAAAACACAGAGACAACACACAGGTTGTCTGCTGTAAAACACAGAGACAACACACAGTCAGGTTGTCTGCTGTCAAACACAGAAACAACACACAGGTTGTGTTCTGTAAACACAGATAACACACAGTCAGGTTGTCTGCTGTCAAACACAGCGACCACACAACAGTCAGGTTGTCTGCTGTAAACACAGAAACAAACACACAGTCAGGTTGTCTTCTGTAAAACACAGCGACCACACACAGTCAGGTTGTCTTCTGTAAAACACAGCGACCACACAACAGTCAGGATGTCTGCTGTGAAACACAGAGACAACACACAGTCAGGTTGTCTGCTGTGAAACACAGAGACAACACACAGTCAGGTTGTCTGCTGTGAAACACAGAGACAACACACAGTCAGGTTGTCTTCCAGAAGGTGGGGGATGCTATTTATACTGACAGACGCCCGAGGTGGAAGACAGCAAAAGGTGTGAGGGGAGGGACTTAGGCCAGTAGTGTCCAGGTTATTCCAGGAAGAAGGCAAAAGGTGTGAGGGGAGGGACTTAGGCCAGTAGTGTCCAGGTTATTCCAGGAAGAAGGCAAAAGGTGTGAGGGGAGGGACTTCAGTAAGTATCCAGGGTATTCCAGGAAGAAGGCAAAAGGTGTGAGGGGAGGGACTTCAGTAAGTATCCAGGTTATTCCAGGAAGAAGGCAAAAGATGTGAGGGGAGGGACTTCGGTAAGTATCCAGGTTATAAAGGTGTGAGGGGAGGGACTTCAGTAAGTATCCAGGGTATTCCAGAAAGAAGGCAAAAGGTGTGAGGGGAGGGACTTAGGCCAGTAGTGTCCAGGTTATTCCAGGAAGAAGGCAAAAGGTGTGAGGGGAGGGACTTCAGTAAGTATCCAGGGTATTCCAGGAAGAAGGCAAAAGATGTGAGGGGAGGGACTTCAGTAAGTATCCAGGTTATAAAGGTGTGAGGGGAGGGACTTCAGTAAGTATCCAGGTTATTCCAGGAAGAAGGCAAAAGATGTGAGGGGAGGGACTTCGGTAAGTATCCAGGTTATAAAGGTGTGAGGGGAGGGACTTCAGTAAGTATCCAGGGTATTCCAGGAAGAAGGCAAAAGATGTGGGGAAGGAGGGACTTACGCCAGTAGGTGTCCAGGGTGTACCAGACGTGGGCGAGGTTGTCCAGGCACTGCTGGGAGGAGGCTGTGAGGAAGGCGGTGTCCAGGGTGTTGTAGAAACTGCCACAGGCCGCCGCCAGACCCGGGAACTGCCACACTGGGGCTGAGGAAGACAGGGCTCTGAAAGCATCACTCTTGATTAAAACCTGTTTCGCTTTTCGAAAAGAGTAGGCCATTCTGCGCCAGTGGCAACGGATGACAACATTTACACACAAAAAAACCCCTGCATACTCACAGGGACTGGGTGTAAAGAAATGCACGTGAGTGTTTATTCCATTATCCTCGACATAAAAGAATAAATACATACATGAATAAATTGTTATTGTGTAACGTGACATTTTTTACAGCAGCCAATGTTGTTAATGTTGCTATTAGTAGAACAAAAGGAGGAGGGGGAGGAAGGAGGGAAAGACTTCCTACCCGAGAACCAGGTTGGGGTATTTCAGTCTCATCCAGGCAGCCAGCATGCCCCCATAGGACCCCCCGATGGTGATCAGCGGGCTCTTGGAGGCCCCTGGAACGGTGTCCCGCACCTGCTGCATCAGGTGGGCAAAGTCTGCCATGGCCTGTTCCACTGTCAGGTAGTTCAGCACTGAGGCGTTCTGACACAGACAGAGCGACAATGATAATGACAAATTCTTTTATTTCGAGGATAATGAATAAGCACTCATGTGCTTTTTTTTTTTTTTACATCTAGTCCCCGCCCGTAGGGATAGATCTTAATGATAAACCCAATACTCATACTCTGCACAGTAGAAACAAGGGACAAAAACTTTTTAAAAAACACCAAACGAACAAATAAAAGAAAACCCCCAAAACACCCCCCACAAAAAACAACAACAACAACAAAAACAAAAAACAACAACAACAAAAAACAAACAATCGATCAAACAAACGAAAGGGGGAAAAAACAAAAAAAAACCACCAAAAACAAAATCGAGGACAAAACCCTCAAAAAGATAAAGAAAAAAAGAACAAGTGAAAAACCAAAAAAGCCAAGTCATAAACATTTGAGAGAGAGAGGGAGAGAATGAATTAATGACCTTTATTTTTTCAAAAATTACAAATAAGCATTGAGAAGAGAGAGAGAGAGAGAGAGAGAGAGAGAGAGAGAGGGGGGGGGGGGGGAGGGCAAAATTAGATAGGAGTTTGGAGAGGGGAGGTAAGTAAAGGTGTCCCATAACCTATGTGGTCGTAGGGGAGTGAGGCTCAGAGTCCTCATTTCTCAAGGGGCCAGCATATTGAGGGCGGCGCCCATCTCCTCTCCCTCGCTGCTTTACCTTCCCTGACCCTAAAGAGGGCAGGTACCCATTTACAGCTGGGGGAACTGTACTGAAGCCAAAGCACGCAAACGGTCACCCATCCATTTGGTAACAATGCACGACGCTGCTTAACATTGGATGTGTGAAAGCGAGCGCTCTGACCACTGAGCTATCCCGTCCCCATAGAGAGGAGGTACAGAGAGGATTTGTGGAAGGAGAGGGAGGGGAATAGAATGAGATGATTATATGGAATATTATGCTACATGCTTGTAATGCCTGCATGTATTTGTTCATACATGTAGGTATACACATGCATGTGTGCTGGCAGATACAAAATTAATGTATGTGCATATCACACACATATACACACATATATACACACACGCACGCACGCACGCATACGCACACACACACACTAAACACCACAGTCATTACATTAATATCTTGGATACAGACGGACGGACGGACAGAAAGACAGACGGAAAAACAGACACATAGACAGACAGACAGTCAGACAGAGAGACAGACAGACAAGCAGACAGACAGATGAAACAAAGAACATTGAGGCAACCCTACCGCATAAGAGTCAGATCCGTAAGGCAATGAGTTGCCATAGTAACGATGTTCCGCAAACACCAGTAGAGCTTTGAATTCGGGGGCACTGTCCCACATAAAACCCTGAAACAACCCACCGAAAACTCGCAATAGATTTCAGCACAAAGAAAAACAATGATAGATGGCCCTCACACCCCCTTGTCCCCCCGAAAAAAGCAAACAAAAGATCTATGAACACAAAACTGATAGAAAGATTTTTTTAAAACTGAAAGTTTATATGTATCCATGAAACTTATTCCTCTATATCTTACTTTCTACCTTCCGATTTCACACTGGAAAAAACCCCAAACAAACATTTAAAAAAAACACCCCAGGATTGTTTCAAATTCTTTTTCAGCCCTAATCCCCACCTCCCTCAATACTTTATCTACAGTGGATCGGTGGTCTAGAGGTAACGCACCTGCATGAAAGCGAGAAGTGTGGGTTCGATCCCCGTTTGTGCCCGAAACTTATTCCCTACTCAATTGACTTGAGTGGAGGTCTGGGTGCTAGTCTTTCGGATGAAACGATAAACCAAGGTCCCGTGTGCAACACACATTCAGCGCACATAAAAGAACCCACAGCAACAAGAGAGTTGTCCCTGGCACATTTCTGTCGAAAAAAGTCAATCTGATAGGGAAAGAAACACACTTGTAAGCATGATTTTATTTTTTAATGGGTGCTCGCTGCTCTTGTGGCGACGCGCTCTCCCCAAGAGAGAGCAGGCCGATTGTCATGCAGAGAAATATGCTGTGATTGAAAGTGGTCTTCAATTCAATTTAATGTATTTTACATATATAACTCTCTCTCTCTCTCTCTCTCTCTCTCTCTCTCTCTCTCTCTCTCTCTCTCTCTCTCTCTCTCTCTCTCTCTCTCTCTCTTTTACTGTGTGAGTGTATGGGTATTGGGTTTACTTTATTATCATATGATGTATCCCTAAGGGCGGGGACTGAATGTAAAAAAGCACATGGGTGCTTATTCATTATCCTTGAAATAAAAGAATTTGTCATTGTCATTCTCTCTCTCTCTCTCTCTCTCTCCACACACACACACACACACACACACACACACACACACACACACACACACACACACACACACCATGCAGCACGCGCGCACGGAGAGAGAGAGACAGAGAGAAGAGAGAGAGAGAGAGAGAGAGAGAGAGAGAGAGAGAGGTTTGGCCTTCTTAATAATGAATGAATGATACAAACTAACAGCGGTGTGAGGGCCACTAACTCACTCACAGTGTTGTTACAGAGCCAAGTGATGTCCCCTTCACCCCCTGTATAGAAGAAAATGGGGCCACCATCGTCATTCCAGAACTGGTCAGCCATCAGGTAGCGCTGCTGGAACGTCTGCTGATTCTTGAAGCCGAAGTGATCCACCTGTGTAGGAAAAAAAAACCCAACATGGTCTTCCTATGCAGAGATTAAAAAAACCACACACACAAAAACCCAAACAAAAAAAGGTTTATAGATCTATTTCTCACATGCCCGACAGCACCACAGAGTTAAAACAACAACAACAACAAAATAACTCCTAAACCTGTTATGCAACACACACACACACACACACACACACACACACACACAGGTCTATATGTTTTGGGATTTAAAAAAAAAAAAAGAGTTTACCCGAAAAAAAGTACAACCATTCAAGAACAAAGACACAAAGGCAACTTTTGGTAAACAGAAACACAGCTGGATCCAAAACTGAACACTAAATGAACAGATAAACAAAATAAACCAAAACAAAACACTGAAGTGTTTGTTGTTGCTCTCAACATCAATTTGCATGCAAGTTCTGATCCTTTCTGAGTAAACACTTGTTTAAACCATATGAAAAGCTCCCGACTTCAGTGAAACAATACAAACTGAAGTGGTACAGGCTGGTCACACGAACATCTGGACTGGTCAAGACTGTCCCACAGGAAACGATACCAGGAGGGAGATGAAGTTGCAGATGAGAAAACGATGGGAAGACAACATCAGAGAGTGAATGGACTGGCCTTGAGTGGAATGACATTCTACAAAAGCTGAGATCGGCAAGAAGTGGAGGAAGCTGGCTTCAAAATATTCAGTGATGGCCCCAACGGTCCTCAAGACTACGGGATTGGTGAAGATGAAGAAGAAACCAATTAACAACAACAACAACAAAAGAACACCCCAAAACCAAAAACGCCCACAAATCAAAACACTTGTCCCACAGAAAAAAAAACCCGCTTTACTGTAATACGAAGATGACAGAAATACAATAATAATATGATAACACTGATGATAATAATAATTAAAAAAACAACAACAAAAGACCCACACACAATGGAAAAAAATACACTCACATTTTGTGAAATGTACAAGGTTTTATAGCTGTAGCCATTAGGCAGACCAGGCTGACTGTGTAGGCTGTTGATGGAAGGGAACCCGTGGACAGAGGTATCAACCCATTGAAAAGTGGACACAAGCACCAACACTAGCAGCGCTAGCCTGGCTGAATTGTCCACCACCATGTTGAAACCCTTGTTGTTACTGTGAAGCAGGTCAAGGGAGAAGATTAGGACTGTTTCAGGTAGCATGAGTTGATGGGGTGTGTGTTATCTGTCACCTGCCTGTCACCACTGACGGTTCACTAAAGACTGATAGATAATCTTTTATCACACCACCCCGTCTGTGGCTTATGTTTGATTGAGCCATTGGCTGGCTGGTTTGTTGTTGTTGTCTATCTATCTGTCCCGTAGTCTGACGACCGTGGGGGCACCCTCAAAGACTCAACAACCAGTTCCCTCCATTTCTCTCTCTGTTCTGCCTTTCTCAGGGTTTTGTTGAGTTCTAGGCCTGTCCATTCGCTGATGTTATCCTCCCAGCTCTTCCTTGGTCTGCCTCTTTTTCTTCCTCCTTGGACAGTGCCTTGTAAAACTGTCTTTGCAAGTCCTTTGGATCTTGTGACATGCCCATACCATTTAAGTTTACGCTTTTTCACGATCGTTAGAAGGTTTTCATAGGGTCCAATGGTTTGCTGGATTCTGTTATGCACGCTTTCCTTGCTTATATGGTCTTTGTAGGAGATGCCAAGGAGTCTCCGAAAGCATCTCATCTCCACCGCCTGTACTCTTCTCTCCATATCTGCAGTCAGGGTTCCATGATTCACAGGCATACAGAAATATGGATATGACAAGGGAGCGCATTAGTCTGATCTTGGAGATAAGTGAGATATTTTTATCTCTCCAGATGGTGTTTAGTTTTGACAAAGCTGTTATTGTCTGTGCAGTCCTGCATACTACTTCTGGCTTGGATCCCTGGTCTGATACAATGGCTCCCAGGTACTTGAAGCTTTGAACTGTTTCCAGCTTCTGGTCATTAACCCTGATATCAGTGCTAATGCCGTTAGTGTTATTAGTCATCAGTTTGGTCTTCTCTGCACTGATTTCCATGCCTATGTTTTGGAGGCCTTATTCAAGTGTTCTGTTAGGCTGGCAAGCTCTTTTTCTGATCCTGCTATTCCATCAATGTCATCTGCGAAGCGGAGGTTTGTGATCGTTCTGCCACCAATGCTGACTGATCCTTCATGATGTTCCAGTGCATCAGCCATGATTCTCTCAAGGAAGATGTTGAAAAGAATGGGTGAGAGTAGACAGCCTGCCTTACTCCAACTGTTGTTCGAAACCATTCTCCAATGTTGTTGTTGTAGTACACTGCACTGGTGGTCTCGCTGTACAGCTGTTGATGACTCTGATCAGGTTTGCATTGATGCTGTACAAATTCATGGTTGCCCACAAAGCTGCATGCCACACCCTGTCAAATGCCTTCTTAAAATCGATAAATACGTGGTAAAGGTCTTGTTGAGGTTGAAGGGTACCGCTCACATAGTATTCTGAGGTTGAATATCTGTTCTGTTGTGCTGCGCCCTGCTCTGAAACCTGCTTGTTCCTCAGCAATGATGGTCTCTGCTTGTGGCTTCAGTCTATTCAATATTATCTGCAGCATGACCTTTGCTTGGGTGGCATATGAGGCTGATTGTGCGGTAATTATGGCATTGTTGTAGATTTCCTTTCTTGGGGAGGGTGATGATGAGTGACTGTGTCCATGGTGTTGGCCATTTTCCTGTCTGCCAGATCTTGTTGCAGATTCTTAGTAGGGCGCTGATCATGGCTTCCCCTCCAGCTTGAACCAACTCAGGTGGAATGTTGTCAGCCCCTGCTGACTTCCCCTTTTTCAGCGATCTGACTGCTGTTTCCACTTCTTCTCGGAGGATAGGGTGACTCTGTGTCTTTGCTTGCGGGTACATTAAGGACTTCAGGATCTCCTGCGGTTCTGTATTTTTATACGGGTCGTAGCAGTATTCTGTCCATCTGTTCAGAATATCCTGGTCGTCAGTGAGACACTTCTCATTTTTGTCTTGGATTGTTTAAACCTTTTCCCTGTTTTGTGCTAGTCAGGTCTTTCACCAGCTGATATGCTTTCTTGCTATTTTTTTTTCTTGGATGTTCTCTTCAATGTCTTGGCACTGTTTCACCGATCCATTTCTCTTTTGCCTCCGTCATAGACTTCCTGATTCTTTTGTTGACTGCCCTATATTGTTCTGCTCTTTCTTTTGTTTCATTTTTTCTTTTTCTTCAACTCTCTACGCTTGTTGCATAGTTGTAGGATGTTAGGTGTGACCCATGGTTTTTTGACTGGTTGGTGTTTGCCAAGAAGCTGCTTGCTGTTTCAGTCACTGCTGTATTGAAACTATTCGTCAGTGTATCTATGTCTGAGTCTATCACAGTGAGTGCTGCAAACTTTCCACCTATCCTTGCTTGAAAAATTTCTACTACCTCTGGGTCCTTCAGCTTCTCGAGGTCAAATTTGATTCTGATGTTGTTCCGCTTGTGAATTTTCTTTAGACGTAGTTGGAAAGTCATCATCACAAGATCATGATCACTCCCTATGTCTGCTCCTGGAAAACTTCGTGTCTGTGCGATGTTAACGCTAGACTGAAACCGTCTTTTCACCATGATGTAGTCTATTTGGTTGTGGTGTTCTCCATTTGGGCTATGCCATGTCCATTTTCTGGATTTCTTGTGTGGGCCAAGTGTATTCACTAGCTGGAGGTGGTTGTTACTGGCAAAACTCCAGGTAGTCTCAAGCCTCTTTCATTTGATTGGTTATTGCAATGTGGCCCACAAACGCCCTCCCAATCTTTCCATGCATCTTCTCCTACCTTGGCGTTCCAGTCACCTTGCACAACAAGGATGTCTTTCTTGGGAGTTTGATTCAGAACCTCTTGTAGCTGGTCATAAAATTCTTCTATGGCTTCATCTGTGCAGTCTGATGTAGGGGCGTATGCCTGTACTACAGTTATGTTAAAGGGGGTTGCTCTCAGGCGAATGGTAATAAGTCTGCTGGACACAGGCTGACAGCTCATGACGGTGTTCACGGTGTCTTTGTGTACGAGAAACCCCACGCCGTGTTCATGTTTATCCTGTTTTCCATTGTAGTATAATTTGTGGACTTCCTGGGTCGTTGTTTCTCCCATGTTTTTCCACCTTACTTCGCAGAGCCCTAGGATGTGCCATTGATATCTGGACATCTCATGTGTCAGTTCTTCCACTTTGCCTGCAGCTCTTAGTGTCCGTACATTCCATGTGCCAATGATGGTGTTGTTTCTGGCACGGATTTGGCTGTGTTTTACATCAGTAGCATACTTTCGACCTCTGTCCTGATGAGCAACAGAAGGCGCAGTCCTTGGTAACCCGGGCGACGACCGATCCGGTATGGAGATTCTGGCTGTCTTTTTCATGGGTGTGTCTTGGGCAAATCAAACCTGGCGGAGCCCATCCCTCGCCAGGTTGTTGTTGTATGTTTAAAAAAATCAGGGGAATTTTTTTGTTATTAGAGTGGAAATTACTTGTGTTTGTTTACACACACTCGCGCGGGTGCGCGCACAACGAGCACGCATACATACATGCAATGTGCACGCACACACACACATTGTGCACGCACAAACGCGCGCGCGCGCACACACACACACACACACCAATGGCTGAAGACAGACCAGTCGCCTGGAGAAAACTTGTCGACTAACGCGTCCCTCGTGTTCCCCGACGACCACCTTGGTCAGGGGACTGATGATGATGATGATGATTCTTGCAGACAAACAAACTGTAACGGTCATTCATTGGCAGATGTAATATGTTCTGGAAAGGATGGAACGATGCAATGAAATGACTGCTTACCTCGAAGCCCTAGCAGAGGGACGAAAACACACACACACACACAGACACAGACACACAGACACAGACACACACACACACACACACACACACACACACACACACGGGATAGCCTAATACTTAGAATATTGCGCTGGCAATCTGAATACCCGGGTTCGATTCCCGTTCAAGGGGATATTAGTGCAGACTCCATTCTCCCCAAAAGTCCTTCGGATGAGACTATAAACCGAGGCCCCGTGTGCGAACGCACGCAGAACATTTTGCTTACATGTTAAATCCTGTTCCGCTTTTCGTAAGAGTAGGCCATTGTGTGCCGGTGGGAACAGATGACAGATTTTACAAAACCGCATACACACGGGCACTGGATGTAAAAAAGCACATATGTGCTTATTCCATTATCCTCGATATAAAAGAATTAAATAAATAAACACACACACACTCTTTCTCTCTCTGTATAAAAAAGAAACCACAAGAAAATAACAAGCCCCCCCCAAAAAAAAACCACAACAACAACTCACCAAACAAAACAACAACAACAAAACCCCAAAACAAACACCTGCACAATATAAAGGAGAACAAACCATGTAAATAGTAACATTTGGCAAACAGGGGGGAAAAAAGTCAACCAATTCATTCTACTTTCTTTAGGAGAAAGTAAACTACACAAAAACAAATGTTATATAATTAAACAAAAGGAAATTAGGCAAAACGTTATACCCCTATGCACATGAGCAAGAGCTCATCTGAGGGACTTTTAGTTTTACAGTCCTGAACAAATTCACAACCAGTGTCAACTGCAGATGAGAAAATGTCTTCAAACGCTCAATCTAGAGGTGATTCATATTCATGTCCTTCCTGAAGTTGGAATGCGGCTACCTTGTTCATGGTGGGTAAAAATGGCCGCATGTGTTAACATTCTCACCATTGGTAAACCTTGGAGTTGTAGCTGAGGAACAAAACAGCAACACAAATCATGGCCTCTGTTATTTCAGATCAGTCCCCGAAGTCATAATGCGGCTGCCTTCATGGTACTGGTGACGTGGGTAAACATGGCTGCATATGCAAAATATCTCACCATTGGCGAGAGCAGGGGGGGGGGGGGGGAGGGGGGGTGTGAATGAGATTTCAGATTATAGGTCAAGCACTTCAGCATCACAGTTTCTAGTTTCCACTTTGGTTTATGATTAGGCATTTTGTAAGAGACATGTATGGAAAAACTGCATTTGTCCTCTGATGTGGTGATGCTTTCGAATCGGAAGATCTTAAGCCTTCTACTTAAAATAGAGAAGCCGTTTATGAGTACGCAATTCCACAAGTAAGAAGTTTGTTTATTCTTCCCCTGATTAATGAACAAGATAAGCCGGTTTTGAATCCACAACTGCAGACAAGGGCCTATGTAAAAGGCATAACAAGACTGATGCCATGATAGAGCAGTTAGAAATATTTGCAAAAATTGAGAAGATTGGACTTGCCTGGAAACATTGTCATGTAGAAAAGCACAGACCACGAATTAGTTAAGCTTGACTCTTACGCAAATGTTTTGAAAAAAACCCCACCCTGATAAAACGTTCATCTTGCCTTCTTCTTCTTCTTCATTGTTTGTCATGTTTCTCCCAGGGGAGGTTTGACATTGATAAGCCTTCTCCATCTCTCTATGTTTTGAGCTTCCTCTAAGATCATCTGCAATACAGGCAGCCCAGGTCTTGCTAGGTCTTCCCTTTGGTCTCTTTCCATCCACTACGAAGTTCATTGCTCTTTTTATGATGTGGTGGTCTGCTTTCCGTTGAACGTGCCCAAACCAGAGCAGTCTAATGGTACTAGCTACAGACTTCAGATCATCAACTTTGCACATTCTCCATAGTTCTTCATTCGTGATCCTGTCTTCCCATTTGATCTTTGTCATGTAGCGTAGCAATCGGTTTTCACAGCTCTTCAACAAACGTTCGACGGTTTTTGTGAAAACCTACGTCTCCGAACCATACAGAAGAACAGGTCTGATGCAGGCCTTATATATCAGACAACGTCTCTCCAGTGGGATTTTCTGATTTCCGAACAGACTTGCCAATTCTTTCCATTTCTTCCAAGCACTGGCAATCCTGGTTCTGACAGCTAACTCAGATTTTGCTTCGCAGCTCATCATCTCTCCCAGGTAGCAGAATACGTCTACCACTTCTATCTTCCCTTGTTCAAATTCTAGCTCCTCCTTTCCTGCATTGGAATTGTCCTCACCCTTCTTATTCATCTTGCCTTCAACATCTATTTATTTTAAAGCTCCTGCCAGATGTGGAAAGCATCAAGATATTGTAATATTCTTAATTTTGAGTCCAAAAGGTTGCTTACTTGACTCTATTATTCACGTATCTTTGCAAGCTTTAAGGTATTCACTTATAACTTAAGACATCTTTCTTTGCTACAAAGTATGATTCATTGGCAAAGACTAGGGTTTAAGATATTGTTATGGACCATAAACATTTTTTTTAAAGTTCAGTGTTGGAATTGTTTTTTTAAATATCCCCTATATACACCCCTGGTGTTAAACAGGGTGATGTATGTACCCCTTAATTGTTTTCTGTTTTTATGAATGAATTAGCCAGAGAAGTCATCAATAATGGTAAACATGGTGCCACTTTCCCCCAAGATTTCACAGAATTGTTTGTTCTTCTGCTTGCTGATGATGTCATCCTGCTATCTGAAGCAGTTGTAGGCTTACAACAGCAGTTGAATAGCTTAAGCAGTGCTGCAACAGCACTTGATCTTAAGGTTAATATGAACAAGAGTAATATTGTTGTATTCAGAAAAAGTAGTTATTTAGCTGCTCACGAAAAATGGCTTTACAATGGAAAAGTCATGCCAGTGATTAATGTAAATAAATATTTAGGAATCTGTTTTCTACAAAGTTTAGTTTCACAACAGCACGTAAAGATCTGGCAAGTTGAGGTAATCAAAGCTTGTTATTTGTTTGGAAAGATTGTGATTATTGAATAAAAACTCTTTTGATTAGCTCATCATTATATTTAAAGCACAAATACAACCCACTGTGTTATATGGTGCAGAAATTTGGGGTTTGGATGCAGCTGTAACACATTGTGAATCAGTGCACCTCTTTGCTTTAAAGCAGCTTTTAGGCTTAGATAGACTTACACCCAATAACCTTGTTAACAGATAATATAATACATATCCTAATCGATATCATCTCTCTGTTAATGCAGCTGTAAAATGCATTAGATACTGGATTAAGACTCTGCATATGGATGAGAACAGGCTATCTTTTAAATCCTACAAGATGCTTTATGATCTAGATGTCAAAAGGAAAAACAACTGGGATTCACAAATACGTACCTGTTTATGTGAACGTGGGTTTGGATTTGTTTGGCTCAATCAAGGTGTCGGAAATTGTAGAGAGTTTATTAATGCTTTCAGGCAAATATTGATTGACTGCTGATGGCAGCAATGGAGTGATCATATACAAAGCAGTGAAATATATCAAATTTATAGACAATTTATAGACAGTGGTCGGAGCCTTTGCTTTCCCCCAGCCAAGTTAAGCAGCGTCGAGCATGGTTACCAGTTGGATGGATGACCGTTTGCGCACCTTGGCTTCAGTACAGTTCCCCCAGTTCACCCAGCTGTAAATGGGTACCTGCCCTCTTTAGGGTCAGGGAAGGTAAAGCAGCGAGGGAGAGGAGATGGGCACCGCCCTCCATATGCTTGCCCTAGAGAAGCAAGGTCTCTGATGCCTCGCTCCCCTACGACCTTATAGGTTATGGGACTCCTTTACCTTTTTTTTTATAGACAATTTATAAGTTCACATAATGTCAAACTTTATCAAAAGCTTGATATGGACATATAATTGCAAAGAGTTATGTCTAAGTTTAGTCTTGGTGTATCAGACATAAATGTTCATAAATTCAGATACATAGAACATGATGTTGATGATCTCAGGTTGCTATGCCCATTATGTAAGCAAACAGTGGAGGAAGTACATTTTGTGTTGTGCTGTCCAGTATTAGAGGATGTTAGGCAGAATTACATCCCGAGGTTGTGCGCAGCCTTACTTTATATTTGTGTAAAGCTTTTAGAATAAGAGATATATATTGGTCACATTCTTGTAACTGACTTTTTTTGCTTTTTGTTATTTTTGTTTTAGTTTGTTTGTTTGTTATACAATAGCATTTTTTGTTATTGTTGCTGAAAGCTGTTGCTTCCATCCCCCTCCCCCACCTAAATACTAAGCAGTTCAGAAACCCCCTTCATGTGAAAAAAAATCATTCAAGTTCTCTCTCTCTCTCAGATCTCTCTCTCTCATTCAAAGTCTGCTTCAGTACACCATTCAACCAGAGCAACCCAAACAAACCCAAACTGTAAATTTATAACTTCAATACAGCAAACAGACTCTTAATATATCCAAACATCCACCGGTGTAATCAATCAATACATCAGGGTACAGAATTTGTAAGCATAAAACAGAACATACCGCAACATGTCATACAGCACATCATTTTATGAAAACCCAAACCCACATATTACACAAAACTATTGTCTCCAAATGATGACAGCCATGACACCACTTTACAATTCATATTCAGACTATGTTGATTGCACTTCTCTCTCTCTCTCTCTCTCTCTCTCTCTCTCTCACACACACACACACACTCTCTCTCTCTCTCCCTCCACACTTTCTACAAAGCAGTCTTGGATTTGTGATAGAAACAACAACAACAACAATCAAATTAAGACACAACCTTGAGATCAGTATGTAAAAGTCACAACAAAATACTTTGACCTGAAGCATGTGTGTTGTACAACAGACCCTAAGGAAATAAAATTAATGATTAATTATGAGCACTCTGTTCATCAAGTACACAGACTTATGTCAGGACAACTTGCATAAATTCCAAACAGTGTGGTGGTGTGTGTGTGTGTGTGTGTGTGTGTGTGTGTGTGGTTTGGTATGGAGAGAGGAGAGTGTGTGTGTGTAAGTGTGTGAATGTGTGTGAGAGTGTGAAGTGTGCCCATCTGTAGTCTTTTGTGTTTTTTATCACTTTCTATAATACTGAAAACATAAGAAAGTTATGGAATGTTCCACTCACAGTAAAACTTGCTCTATAAAAATGAGACTTTATATATATATATATATATTCACTTCCCTGCAAATAGGTATTAACACTGTATATATGCAGGATTTGATACATTCAGGGTGCAGCATGATTTTCTATCAGGTATACTTATCACTATTTCCTTGAACAGTTCCTGCTTTTCAAAGGGCAGAACAGCCTTAATTCCATGTACTGAATACCGTTTCTTCTATGTCTGCTTCAATGAGAAGGGCGGCAGATTCTTTGGAACTAATACTTTTGCACTGGGCAAGGGATAGCTCAGTAGTCAGAGCACTCACTTTTCCCAAGCTAAGGTTAAGCTGCGTTAAGAGTGGCTACCAAGCGGATGGGTGACCGTTTGCACGCCTTGACTTCAGTACAGTCCCCCAGTTCACCCACCTGTAAATGAGTACCTGCCCTCTTCAGGGTCATGAAAAGTAAAGCAGCGAGGGAGAGGAGATGGGTGCTGCCCTCAATATGCTGGCCCCTAGAGAAGCTGAGGTCTCTGACACTTCGCTCCCCAACAACAACAACGATTATGGGAGCACCTTTACTTTTTGACTTTCATATTGAAAGTATACCAATCTCTGTGGCTAATCCACTTCTCTCACAGTTATCTAAACAAAATGAATCCTTTGGAGGACCCAAAAAGAAGCTAAATATTTTAAAATCTGAATAGTCATGTAGCTTAGAAAGAAAGAAAACAGTGACCAAAAAATTAAAAGAAAAATTTTTAAGAAAGAAAATTACAATTTTTTTCTCTCCAAAAACAGATAAACAAAGCAGTTAAAAGTTTCCTGAATTGCACTTCTGGATTCAAACTGGCAGATATGGTCAGGACAGAGAGTATGCAGCTTGTGACAGAGACCATCATAGGTGATATGAGACTCTTCCTATATCATCACCCTTCGGATGAGACTATAAACCGAGGCCCCGTGTTCGAACGTATGCAGAACATCTTGCGCACACGTTAAATCCTGTTTCGCTTTTCGGAAGAGTAGGTCATTGTGTGCGGGTGGAAACAGATGACAAAATTTACAAAACCGCATACACACGGGGACTGGATGTAAAAAAAC
>CM054141.1:3321758-3386152 GCA_028751875.1 Rapana venosa
TCCATTAGGACAGCACTATAAAAAAAATCCATACAGAAGTTTCGTTTCTCTAGGCCTCAGTCACCACAAGATGTACATATCCTGCTACAGCTTACTCTCACAACACTAGTGGCTTCTGCTCCAAACTCACCTGACCAGCTAGCTGACAGTAGATAAACACAACACAAAAAATATATCAGGAAAAAACAAACACCTTTGGCTCAAAATGAAGAAACAGACTTCATACCCTTTCAACTCTTAAAGCAATCCTCGTTGTGTACTTTTAAAAAGATAATCAGTTTTCTAGTATAAGCTAAAGGCACTTTTTTTTTTTTTACAGCAAAGGCAAATGTAAGCATCAGCTGCCTCATAAGCTTGATTTACTTTCTGGTTATTTTCCATGATCATGTCACACTTCCTCCTTATCTGTCATCATGTACTGCGCTGTGAATTGAGCACGTATCTGTTTTTCATGATAATGAACAGAAGAAAAAAAAGCTCTGAAAGACCAACTCCATAATTATCTCGTTTGGTCTTGCCTCCTCAATTTATCTTGTTTTGCAAGTTTGGTCTTGTCTTCTAAACTTGTCTTGTTTTGTTCTCTCCTCTCATCTTGTTCTGTTCCTGATCTCTTCTCAATCCGTCTTTCTGGCCTCGCCTCAATGCACAGTCCCGTTTCTTTCCCTAACCGTGTCCATGTTATCTCTGTCAGGTACAACAAATACCTCTGCACACCCAAACTCAATCTACTCTCCAGCCTGACATCACTCTCTCGCTGTCTATGAGGGGATGCATTCCTTCTATCACTATGCCTCAGACCTTTATAGTCTCATCCAAGGACTTCGGGATCCCCTCACATGTCTCCACTGTTCAGTCTACTGGAAGGCTGAAGAGTCCTTCTGTACAGAGCCCTGTTCAGGGGTGGGACTTCTTCCATGACCTCTGCTGCCTGGTCAGATCCACAGGATGGAACTTCCCCAGTATCTGACAGACACCAGCAGCATCATACCAGATTATAAAAAAACAACAACAACAACATACCACAATAAAACTCCTGAACGTTTGTCAGTCCAACCACACCACTTGATAACAGGTGTGTAAAAAGCCTGAAACCTTGTGGACAGCTTTAGCCCTTTCACCGCCAACCATTTAACCTTTTTACCACCAACCAATCTGTAACACAGCAGTTCCAGGCACCAGCTGATTTTACAAAGACCACATGAAAATTACACATGTCTGCCAACTTCACATGCTATGCAAACAAAAACGGTCTGTAAAAATAGCTGTGAGGTTCCCTTGTCACGTGAATGATAGATGGCCTTTTCTAACTTCCAAAACAGAGAGCATTGAGTAAAAGGATAACCAACCATTAATGTGACATCAGTGCTCAGCCAAGGTGTCGCAATTATGCCACATCGGTGCCACATGCCACATGCCACATCGGTGGTGTAAGGGTCAAGTCATCACCTCTTGGGAAAACAGCACGTTACGTTTTTACTGGCAATTGTTTTGGCAGCCATGTCACATTTTACTACATTCCTGATAATAAGATATTAGTTATATTAGAATAGATCTACATATATGTTTGGGCCTTCAAATATCACCTCATACTATGTGACCTATACATGCACACTCTTCTACAATACCCAACGATGTATTAAGTACAAACGCCCAAAAAGTGCAACCCACACTAGTTACAGTGTGACCCCCACAAGCAGTGTTATCACCACAGTCTGTATCACTACAGAACACGACACCATTCTGTACATCCCTGTGACTACATGAAGCTCTCCCCCATGCTGACAGTCACTCAGCATCATCCCCACATAGTGCAAGTTTACAAGTTTTCAGTGCAGACCTGGGACTCTTCTGTCATGGAAAACCCAGGATACAGCACGCTCAGTGCAATATCAAGTAGGATTCAACTTGCATTTCACAAACACTGGATTATAAATACTGACACACAGTGACAAGGGAGGCATAGATCTATAAACGCACACTAGACTTCATACTCATAATCAACAGTTCCACTTTTTGTGCAAGTGGCGGTGGAAGAACATACTCACTGACAATATCTTTCATTCTATTCTTTGAATGTGTATCTAGTATTATGTGTACATTTCCCAGTTTTCCCGGTTACAAAACATGGTTTGTATAGATCTGCTGGTAGTTTTGGAATGTCAGCAGTGGAATTGACAATAAAACACAGGAGAGATTACAGTGATTACTAGAATACGATACTATTACAATTTATTTTCTTTTTTCTTGAAGGAAAGGTCTCTTTTCATGATTTTCTACAAACTGGTCAATGGAGTTCAAGAATCTGCAGGCATCTACATGGCTAAGCTGGCAAAGCACCAGATTCATAAAGGTTGCCAGTTCGATTCTTCATCCCCCCCCCCCCCCCCCCCCCACCCCCCCACAAACATGTCACAGCCACTGGCCATCTTCTGGTGGAGTTCTTTAGGCAGTGAAGTGAAGTGAAGTGAAGTGAAGTGAAGGGAAGTGCTGGGAAGCCCCTTCCCCCATCACCTGAAATCAAAGCCCTGAATAATGCCTAAATCCTTCTGACAGGGTTTTCAGTGCAGAAAAAAACGACCAACTACACATGCAATGAATCATTATTCAGCTGTTGTCAATGTCCCACTGGATGTCATAATATTGCAATGTGCTCCCTTTTGATGAACACTCTCCTCCTTAGTTAAAACCCCCAGCCCCCCCCCCCCCCCCCCTCCCCACCCCAACATATACACAGTATAAAATCAATGAAATGGTGATTGATGCAAAATGAAAGAACAGAATTTTGACTTCTTCACTCTTAAGATTCTGAGGCAGTTACCTGTGTAAGGAAGGGCACTATATTTCTTTCCCCACAAGAAACCCCAACCCCAAACTTCGCTGACTGCCTGCACATTGTAACCAGCACCCAGTCACATTAAATTTTTATCTCGATTTCACTAAAAACTTCCCAATTCTTTCCACTTCTTTTGAAGTGAACAAACACAATCATTAAAAGAACATGCAACGTTATGGGACATATAAGGCCTCCTGATTGAAGTTTTATCAGAAACATCATGAGCTGATTAGACAGAATCCAGTATATCTCTCAGCATCTGGCAAGACTGTGACACCTTCAAAAGAAATGGGCAATGAAGAGAAAATGAGGGACAGTGAGGTGATGGTGTGGGTTTTTTTGTTCCTGTCCACATTACAGGGAAATGATTGATGAAGACGATTTACACAGGGACTGTATGAAGCTGATGGCATGGTCTTCTTGCACCAAGTTTTGCTTTATCAACAATGTTTGAGTTCTTCAGCTGTACCTCCTTCATGAGCTGGTTTTCATGTAGTGTCTATTTTTTTGTGCTTTTTTTCCCATTAGCAGAGAGTTTGTTTCTATCAAATGATCACGGTAGTAAAACAACTAATCTGCCCCATATCTCAATCACCGTGTGAAAGAGTTGGTGCAGAAACAGAACAATCGACACACCTACGTCAATCCTCCATCAGCCGTCGTCAGTGTTCCACCACCGGACAGTCACGATACTCCAGCACCAGCTCTGTAGGAACGCTCTGCACCGGACCGTTCTTCAACAACGACGTCTGGTCGTCGCTCACCAACAAAGAGTTGTTGTTGTCGGGGGAGACACCCGCACCCTTGCTCAACCCGGGCAGACTTCCCAGGGTGATGTTGAAGTCCTTGAAGGCGTTGAGCAAGAAGATGCCGCAGATGATGGTGAGGAACCCGCACAGGTCGCCCAGGATGTCCTCGATCTTCATGTTGCCCCACTCCTTGAAGAGGATCATGGAGGCCACCATCACCAGGGAGGTGAAGAAGACGTAGTAGATGGGGGTCACCACCGCCGTGTTGAAGGTGTCCAGGGCGCGGTTGAGGTAGTTGAGCTGGATGAGGATGCAGGTGACCACCACGAAGAGCAGGATGTAGAACATCCAGTTGTTGAACTGGTTGACGCCCGCGAAGGTCTCCTTCAGCCCCACCCCCACGCCCTTGCAGCCCATGACGGTGAAGGAGCCCAGGCTGGAGCAGATGCTGATGTAGACCAGCACGTTCTGCTGGCCGTAGCGCGGGGCTGTGTGCACCATCAGGAACACTGCCGCCACCACCACCAGCGTGGCGTACACCATGAACGCTGGCGCAACACAAAGGCAAGGGATGCAGGGCCGTGTTTTGTTTTTGTGGGGTGTTGTGGTGCAGGGGAGTTTTTTTAGAGCGTGTAAAGCACATGCGCACGGTCACAGATGAGGGCATACACATAAGTGTGTTTATGGTATATATATATATACACACACACAACACACTTCACACAACCACACCACACACAACCACACATACACAAACCTCCCCCCCCCAACACACACACTTATACACTCAGAGCCCGCCTCACTCACACAAACTCAGACCCCCCCCCAAAACACACACTCACCCCCCACATACCCCCCCCCCCCCCCCCCCCCCCCCCAACCTCAGACCCCCCACCTCCAACACACACTCTCATCCCTCACATATAGTGATATACTCCCCCCCCCCTCCCCCCTCAACACACACACTCAGACCCCTACCCCCACCCCTGCCTACCTGGTTCGGCCACCATGGCCCTGAGGTGATCCATGCTGTCCACCTCCTGTTCTTTAGGGGAGTGGATGACCATCACTGTGGAGCCCAGCACACACAGCGTGCACCCCACCTTCCCCAGCAGATTTAGCCTCTCCTTCAGCACCCGTGATGCCAGCACCGCGCTGAAACCATCCATGATAACAACCGTAATTATAACAACAATAATGATGATGATAATGAGTTCAGCACACACAGCGTGCACCCCACCTTCCCCAGCAGATTCAGCCGTTCTTTCAGCACCCGTGATGCCAGCACCGCGCTGAAACCAATGATGATAATGACACATGACAATGATGATGATGATGACGATGAAGATGGTGATGATGATGACAGTGATGATGATGATGGTGGTGGTGGTGATGATGGTGGTGGTGATGATGATGACAATAATGATAATGATGATAATAATAACCGTGAGCCCAGCACACAAGCATATACCCCAGCTTTCCCAAAAAGTTCAGCATTACAGAATGACTCTCTTACAATCTTAGAATGTTCGAAGTTTTCCTGTCGTCAAATGCTTGTGAGCACTTTTGCATACATGAAAGTGTGTGTGTGTGTGTGTGAATGCGAGCAAGTGTGTGTGCGTATTCATGTGTGTGTGTGTGTGTGTGTTTGTTTGCATGCATGCTGTGTGCATGTGTGTGTGTGCTTGTGTGCATGCATGCATGTGTGTGTATCTGCGTGTGTGTCCACATGTGCGTGTGTGTATACACGTGTGTTGATGAAGACTGCATCGTGCAAAGAAAGCGAAACCTCACCTGACCAGCACACTCAGGGCCCCAAGGGGAGTAACCAGGGTGGCTGGGGCAAAGGCGTAGGCAGCAAAGTTGGCGAACTCTCCCAGTGTCACTGACAAAAACAAAGGAAAATAAACAACACAGGCGCATGATAGCTGCTAAAAAGAAGGGGAAAAAACCCCAACAACTGGCTACAGACTAAAGGCACATGAACCATTACTGCTCCGCTGTGAAGAATCCACTCAGTGTGTGTGTATAAAATGCTGTTTACATAGTTTTCTTAGTGTCTGATACTCTGAAAGGCTGCACACTCCACCGTGGCGTTTCTTTTTCTGCCAGTTTGTGATTGCAGTTTGTAATTTCAGTGATAATGGATCATGCCAGAAGCTGTGTTTTCACTGTTTTCCTCCAGCTGTCAACCCATTTCTCCTGGCAAGTCTCCTAAGAAGTAAGATAATTTCCCTTGAATAATCAAATTACAAAAATCCCTGAAGTTGGAATGCAGCTACCTTAATGGTGGGTTAAAATGGTTGCATATGCAAAATCTCACCACTGGTGAACCTTGAGAGTTCCAGCTGAGGAAAGAAAAAATAAAATGATAAAAGAGGGTGTCAACTTTAACTCAAACCCCTTCCACCCCACTACCCAAAAACCATTTATCTCACTCACTCACTCTCTCACACACACTACTAGGTTATGGACAGGCATGGAAGAATACTTACTCAGAATCATGCCAGCCCACCACATCCACTCCTTGAGGTAGCCATAGCCTCCCTGCCCTGTCACAACATACCACACACACATTGAGGTTACAGCTGTAACTGCCCTACCTCTCTCTCTCTTTCTCTCTCTCACACACACACAAACCATCAACACCATACCTTGCACACATCTAGCCATAACCGTTATCATCCTAGCACTATGATTACTTTTTATGTCTGTCCTTCATGTTCAACAATGACATCCAAAACAGCAGAGGAGGCAGCTTCTGTTTTCAAAAATGGGCAGATTTGATTATAGTGGAGATGCCTTGCCCACAGTATATCCCCACTCTCTCAGCCAAGTAGGCATAAGGACAGTCAGCATTGGAGATGTTGTTCTCCAAAGGCCAGCTAGCCCCTGGGGCTGCAGCACATCAGAACTGTGCAAGTCAAGCCTCCTAGTCATAGAGTCATAGTCAATCACTAAAGACTAAGCTGTAAAGCAGAATTCCATGAGTGGGAAAGCCACTGATCATACAGCCTCTCACTTTGCTGTTGCTCCAAGCGTAAATGGTTTAACAGGACACTGCAAACAGTTCCTCAATCATTCTTACTAGAAATGAAATCCATCTGCTTGCCAATGCTTTCACATGAGTTTATGGTCTTTACTGTCCTAATCATGGGACCTTACAATATTTTATATTGCATACTGAGCTGGTTTGGGCACGTTCAACGGAAAGCAGACCACCACATCATAAAAAGAGCAATGAACTTTGTAGTGGATGAAAGAGACCAAAGGAAAGACCTAGCAAAACCTGGGCTGCCTGTATTGCAGATGATCTTAGAGAAAGGGGCATAAATAAGGAGGAAGCTCAAAACAGAGAGAGATGGAGAAGGCTCATCAATGTCAAACCTCCCCTGGGAGAAACATGACAAAAAAGGAAGAAGAAGAAGATACTACCCTGCAAATCAAGGTGTACGGCCCTTGAGAGGAGCTGGAAAGGACATGCCATTACTTTTCCCAGACATGTCTAAAGGTGTAAAAGCGAACAAGAAGAGGTATTGCATACTCCTTGCGCATGCATAATCATAATACACATGTGCACGTGAACACCCATGCACACATACAGTGATTAATACACAAGCACCTCTTTAAGCAGACACTCCAATTTCAGATTTAAACACACACAAAGGGCAAGATAAAACTAACACAAAAACGCGCAGCAGTCATTGTTATCCTATCTTCCAACGCAAGTCCTGACCAGTGCCTGCTGTGATGTGGTGTGGATGCACGCACTCACCAGCCCTGGTGGCGGAGAGAGCAGCCAGCCTCAGCAGTCCCAGCTTCTTGAAGATGAAGGAGGTGCCGATGAAGACGCTGGAGGAGATGGCCAGGCACAGGCCAATGTAGAAATCCTCCATCACTCCGGCTGACCAGGGATGATCAGAGTTGTCTGTTGTGCCGTTGCTGCTAGTGTTGTTGGCTGTCACCAAGAGTCGGTGGCTTATACAGCTGACATTGATGCCACCTTGCGCTGCCTGATCAACACACAAAGATGTGCATCATTCAATCAATCGATTGATCGATCGATAGAACAAAGATATTCAATCATTCAATCAATCAACAGAACAAAGATATTCAATCAATCAATCAACAGAACAAAGATATTCAATCAATCCATCTATCCATAGACCAAGGATATCATTCAATCAATCATTCAATCAATCAACAGAACAAAGATATTCAATCAATCAATCCACAGACCAAGAATATCAATCAATCAATCAATCAACAGAACAAGGATAAATGTGTGCATAGCTACTGTTTGGAGATCTCCCCATCATTAAGACAAACTTTAAAAAACAACAACAACTACTCATGCATTCACTATTTCTGTTTCTTCAGTCTCTCTCTCCTACACAACATATGAGCACACCCACCCACCCACACACACACACACAAACACAGATCGAGACCAAAATTAAGCACATTTCTTCAATAATATCCATAATATTAACAACAATCATAGTACAAACAGCTCTTCCATACAGACTTTCTCATATCCTGTGAAAACCATCATGTTAAAAAATGCGCCTGTTCTCTCTCTGCAGTTTTGCGCAGTTTTAAAACTTCATATGGCAATATTGGAAAAATACCAACTGTTCACTTTCATATAACCTCTTTAAAAAACAAAACAACCTTCACCACCTAGTACTTACTACTGCTTACATCATGTCACCGCTGTTACACTTACTGATTCTTTCCAAATAACCATCCTGTTCCGCCACAAACTCAGTACTTCACTTCGTAACTGAGGCAAGGAGGAGTTCAAATTTAAAGTATAACTTTTCAGAAAATTAATATGTTCTGGATACCCCAAACTCCTGAGAGGAAAAGTAAACTGCCAGTTACACTCTGATACATGTACGTGACATTGTCAGGAAGATTAGTCATATCTGTAGTTTCAGAAACACAGATATTTTATCTTGACGTTGGCTCTGGCTTGACATCATAGACAAGAGATAAGCAACATAAGATACGGCACAGGCATTCCGGCTTTTCTGTGCTTTCTGCTTTTCTTTTTTTTTCTTATTTTCTTTTTATTTGTTTTCAAAATTTTGGGGGAGGTTTGTTTCTTTCTTTAACAAAGTGCTTGAAAATATTCAATAAGGAAACCTTTAAAACTCCAGAAAAATCCACAAATAAGCACACACGCATACACACCCACACATGCCTGCACACATGCACACAGACGCATGTGCATGTATGCACACACAGACACACACACACTCTGCACATACACACAACTTTTTTCAGAAAGATCTGCAGACATAATTTCAGGACTGGTTGTCATACTCACTGATGTTTTTAAAAATTTTTTTAGTGATATGTTATATCAACTGATGATATATGCATGCCAAATATGAAAAGTAAACAAATCAAAGGGTTATTTAAAGGCATATTATAATACACGCCAAAAAGTGATTCTCCAGACATGCACTGTATAGTGTATGTATACATGTAAAATACATACATTTGCTTTTCAAACTGCAGTGGTTGAGGAAGTAACACTGAAACAGTCACAGATTCGTTGCACTGGGGGAAAAGTACTATATTTCTCACAGAGTAAAATCACAAAGATTATTTTCACTCTGTTACATAATCTTTTACAGAAAAAATGTTTACCTGTCTGCATTTATCAATAAAATAAAATTTTAACTTCAGAAAGGAGCAGAGACAGAGCTGATGTCACATCACTGACAAACAGCTCTAGGCACAGCCTCTCTTTCTTTCACTAAGTGAATTAATCCATGCCTTCTCTTGCCTCCCGGACCCTATCCCTAGGAATGATGCTATGGCTGTAACTAGTTAACTCTAGTATAAGTAAAATTTATTTTATAAAGTAAAACCATTGAACAAAAACATGTAGAGGCAATTCAAACCCACAGATGCTTTGATATCATAATTTACGCTAGTTTGCACACTATTCCTCCCCCCCCCCCTTTCACTTCTTTTCTTCCAAATCTAATTGTAGTATGGTTACACTCTCTGTTTCTGATAATGTTTGTTATTCAGTGACTCATTCTGATGACGGGCAACACCAATCTCCAGCTCCATTCACATTCCCTCTCAAGGGCTCATTCCATGGCTGCACTGCTGCATATGATGCAGCATATATAATTATATTGTATCATCAATATAAGCCCTCCATGTGTGAATGAAGCAATTCTAGCATTTCAAGGCTGTTAGTTTGATCCAGTAACAACAAATACTACACTATAATGACTATATGTGTACACACAAAATCCCAGTTGACATAATTCTTTGGTTTCACTCACTTAACCCTGCTGGCTGAGTGAAAAGAATAGAGAGACACAGGCAGGAATTTTTTTTTTTTCCATTTTGTAAACTCTCTCTTTCTCAAAAGATAAAAAACCTCACTCTCTGTGTTATGTAATTCATAGTACTTTTATCACCATCATTTTTTATTACTCTGCAAAGTGTATTTAAAGTATTTTATAGGTTCTACTTTGAATAGTCTATTTTAAAAAGACTGATTGAAAAGAAAAATTAAAAACTTTCTTTTTAAAAAACCAAAAAAATTTCTTGAAAAAAAAAGGTAACCATTCTCACAGGGAAAAGCAGCCCAATATTCATGGACAAAAATCTTCAAACATTATTTTATCATAATAATGATATAACATTTTTATAGTGTTGAGTCTTGAAAAGCAATCAAGTTAAACATCAAAGCACAGTTTGCATTGAAAACATTCACATAAATCTAGGATCAAATCTGAATCAACACTTTAACTTATTTCCTAATTAATCTAAGGCAAATCTAACATTTTTTTGTTTCTTATGACCCTTTGGATTACATTTCTCTGCATAATAATTAATAAATAAACAATAAACAAAACATGGTAAAAACTGAAAAAGCCAGCTACTACCACCCCCCACCCCCCAACCTGTTACACCACAGTGTTAGTGTTATTATAAAATATAGCATGTAGTCTAACATAAGGGACAATGGATGACAGCCACTTTATTGCAAAGGATTACTGATCTACACACCTCAGTTACTTCACATTGACTCTCCTGCAAAGTACAAACTCCCCTGACTACTGGAGCACCAACCCCAACAGTGCCAAGGTGAGCAGGTTCGCTTACTACTTACCACTAGTAGTAGTACGCTACTAGGTGGCTGAGAGTCTGGTGACAGGATACCCCCCCCCCCCCCCCCCCCCTAAAAAAAAAACCCCAACCCAACCCAACAAGACAAACAAAACAAAAACAAGCTCACCAATATTGCAATAAAACAAAAGACCACAGAAATGAGATGAATAAGTCTTCTCCATCTGAGAGACCAGACAAATGCCATGGCATATATATATAAAACATTCCAAATCCATGTCAACAGAAAATTAAATCAGAAATATTCTATAATGACAGGCACTGCAGCATTCCTAACAGCTACAGTGATCAGTAATGGGGGTGGGGGTTGTTCCTCAGCTAGTTCCTAAGTTCACCAATGGTAAGATTTTGCATATTTACATATAGTTTTTTGCCAAACATGAAGGCAGCCACATTGCGACTTCAGGGATGTATGCTGGGTTACAGTAGGTATGTTAATGTTTCCGTAACACACCAAATACTGACATAAAATGATAAATCATGGGATCTTTGACAAGCATAATATATATTTGATCTTCTGTATACATGTGTATTATAATTTATATATAAAAAAAGGATGTAAGGCACTGGCAGGTCTGCACTTGAAGTTCACCTGGGAGATGGTAAAAATCCCCACCCTTAATTCACTAAATGCCACCAACAATCGAACCCACTACTTCATGGACCTATGGAATTGAAGTCGAATGGCCTTGTCCACTTGGCTATAGATGGTGTCCACCGGTGATATATTAAATTCCTTTTTCCCTAAATGATATTTGCCTAGAATTGGCTTATCACCTTGTGCTATTTTATAATATATATGTATATTTTTAAAAGTTGGCTCCAGTAAAGCTTGAGCTCAAAGAACACCTGCATGATGGGAGTGATGCACTTTCTCATCAATGGCATCGCAGGTTATGCCATGGATATATAAAGTTACCAGTTTATCATGACCTATGTTGAGGGCCACTATTAAACTATACTACTACTATTCAAGCTAACAGTCTAATGCTGCAGTGAATGCTGATAGTCTAATTAGTTTAATGGTAGTAATGCAATAGGTAGTTTACAAAACTTTACAATTACAGTCTGGGCTTAGTAGATGAATTACAACAATTAATGAACAGGCATAAAAGGTAAAGGTGTCCCATAGCTTCTGTGGTTGTAGCCAATGTAGGGGAGCAAGGCATAAGACCTCAGCTACTCCAGGGGCCAGCATATTAAGGGCAGTGCCCATCTCCTCTCCCTCGCTGCTTTACCTTCCCTGACCCTAAAGAGGGCTGGTACCCATTTACAGCTCGGTAAACTGAGGGACTGTACAGTGTACTTAGGCTAACGTCTGAAGCCAAGGGGCACAAATGGCCACCCATCTGTATGCATGTTGTCCGTCGTGTCCGACGATGACCTCCAAAACAGCAGAGGAGGCAGCTGCTGTTTTGGAAACTGGGCAGAAATTTGATTATAGTGGAGATGCCTTGCCCACAGTACATCCCCACTCTCTCGGCCAAGTGGGCTTAAGGACAGTCAGCATTGGAGATACTTTCCAAAGGCCAACCAGCCCCCGGGGCTGCAGCACATAAGGACATTGGGAGTCAAGCCTCATAGTCAGAGAGTCATAGTCAATCACTAAAGACTAAGCTGTAAAGTGGAATTCCATGAGTGGGAAAGCCACTGGTCATACAGCCTCTCACTTTGCTGTTGCCCCCAGCATCAATGGTTTAATCAAGAACTGTGATAAAGCCCAGGCGATGGCGCCACCCATCTATTCCTAGTAACAATGCTCCATGCTGCTTAACATTGGCTTGGGGAAAGCAGTGTTCTGACCACTGAGGTATTCCGTCCCCGAATAAGCGTATTTATCTAGTAACTATTATATAGCAATATAATGTACATCACTGATGGATCATGGACGTCATAGCGGAGTGGTTAAGGCCATTCGGCTTCAATCCCCGAATAGGCGTACATTCCTAATGCACTACTCCACTAAAACAGTAAAAGTAGTGTAAAATGAAACTATTACTTTATAAACTTTACCTTCTTCCAAACGTAGTAGAATGAGGAGTAAAGCTGGAATGTGGCCCCCTCTTCTCCTTTAAGTTTCTCTCACTTTTCAGCGATTCAGAAGGTAAACAAACCGAAGGAATCAAGAATCTTTTTTGTATTGATTTGAGTGTGTAGGGCCCACTTCAATCCTCAGATAAGTTATAAAGTGGAAAAGTGACGCTGAATATCTTGGACTTAACTATGAAGTAAACATAGGCCAGTTAATGCTCATGCTGGAATTAGTCAGAAGCAGTCGATGAGACATTCCTGTGAACGTGGACTTCTCTTTTTCACAATGTTATTGAGTATGCGTCATCTTTTTTGGTAGCAACGCAAAAACTGTTACGTATAACGCAAGATGGTGATCGACCCCAAACCAAAATATATCCAAACAATACGAAGCTGTTACAACCACCAAAATTGCTGTCCTCGCGTCGATTGTAAATTAATTTATTCTACTTTTTGTTGTTGTTTTAATGTGATTAAAAGAAATAGATAACAAATCTTACCGCTTTCGTAAGTCAGAAAAGTAAGTGTGGTACAGCCACAGGGCTAGGCCTTCACAGATGTCTGCATTTCAGTTTTGTGCCCAAATCTGGGTATCTGGAATTGCTTGTTTCGGAAACTGATATGGTTGAAGCAAGATACATAGGCTGAATTAACTGTGGCATGTGACAGTGCGTACGTTCGTACATTTCAGGACAACGTGCAAAGAACCATGCCAAAAAAATTCTACCCACAAAAATATTCGGATGTAGTTTTGCATATTCAACATAAGTCTTAAAACCCTCAGGCAGACGGCAAAAAACAAACAACTTAACATATAATACAAATAAAATTCTTTAATTAAACATTTTAATTTTAAAATTTCAACATCCCCTCCCCACCCCACTCACCCACAACCGAAAAGCTAGAGAACATTAAATTTGTGACTGCAGTCTTTGTTCCCTATGAGTGATTTTGAGTTTGTTTGCATTAGATTTGGTATTTCTTAAATCTTTAATTAATCCTTAGCAAAATAAGCAAGTGGTACGTTACACTTCTAAGGGACAAAATATATATACCATTAAACTTTTAATGTTTAGTCGGGTGATGAAAAATCGCAGGAAATTATTTGAAAGGAAAATTCAGTCTTGGATATTTATATGTATAAATGAAAACAGACGAGTGTATGTGTGTGTGTGTGGGGGGGGGGGGGGGGGGGGGGGGGAAGAGGGGGCGCACGTGTGGTGTGTGTGTGTGTGTGTGTTCGCGCGCGCGCGCGCGCGAGGGATATTTGGGTGCATTCTGCTAAACAAATAAACTAAGCAAGGCCTAAAATTTTTGTGATTTCTGTAGAAAAGAGCTGGTTGAGGGAAAGAAAAAGTGTTTTCTTTATGTTTGTAGTGCGCGTGTGTTGTTGTAGTAGTTGTTGTTGCTTTTATGGTCAGTATCTTATTGCATTATACCATTAGCATTATTGATGCTCTCTGTGTGTCAATGCATATCAAAGATAGTAAAACAGACACCATCGGTCATCGATGTTCTGCTGATGAGTATCCCAGCGAACAACGATCGGAAAAAAAAGTTATTTAGACCATTATAAATATTATTAGTGCCAGATTGTATGCTGTATTTGTTCGAGTTGCCCATACCCCGAGCTATAGTCCTGATAAAAGGGAAAGCTTTTTTCAGACCTCGGGTCAAGTAAGTCAGTCATCGATGTTCGAGTGATGAGTGCCCCAGCGCTCAACCATCTTTCTTTCGACCAGTGCTAGCATCAGATTGTATGCTCGAGTTGTCCATACCACAGTCATTCCCCTGAGAAACAGGGAAGCCTATTTCCAACCCCAAGTCAAGTAAAACAAAACAGAAAGAAAAGAAAAGAAGCACCATCCCCCTCCTCCCTCCCCCCCCCCCCCCCCCCCCCCCCCCCCCCCCCACACACACCACACACACTCCCAACAACACACACACTCATAAATCATCCCATGAAGGGCAACTACTAGAGTACAAGTTAACAACAGTATCAGGAACACAACGGTAATGTAAAGACCATAAACTAGAACAAAGCATGAATCATCTATTGATTGGTTTTTGTTTTAACATTCCAAGACAATTATTTCAGATCCATACTATTAGTATAACTAAAGCACACATGAACACACATATGCATGTTTCTCTCAAACACACACACTTGCCAGCCTACACACACACACACACACACACACACACTTCAATATTTGATTCCTTAACTCCACTGAAGGTATGGGGGACTACTTTTAGTGGTCTAGAGGTAACACACATGCCTAGAAAGCAAAAAGTCCAGGTTTCAGGAATATAGTGGTTCAATCCCCATTTGTGCTCCAAACTTTTCCCCCATCCACTAGACTGTCAGTGGTGGTCTGGGTGCTTGTCTTTTAGATGAGATAATACACTGAGGTCACATCGCATGTGCAATACCCATTTAGTGCATGTAAAAGAACCCACAGCAACAAGAGAGATGTCCTTGGAAAAATTCTGTAGAAAAAGCCACTCTGATAGGAAGCCATATACAAATTTTATGCAGACAGAAAAAAAGAAAGAAAAACAGGTGGCTCTGCTCTTGTGGCAACACACTCTCCCCGAGGAGAGCAGCCAATTTCACACATCTTTATCTGCATTGACTTGAAGTGGTGTACAATACAATACAATGCAATACCAGGGAATGTGAGATGGGTAGACAAATGTTATGGTGAATGTAGAAAGAAAATGACTTTTAACACAAAAGAATCTAGCACTTGTGGGAAAATGGCATTCTGAAGTAACATTTGAAATTCAGGAATGCGTGTATGTAAATGCAATGTAATTTTGTAATGATTAAGTGCATACATGTAAAGTTATTAGGAACCATGTTGAATATGATTGCAGTATTGACCAGTACATTGCTGTTTTTGTGATTGTTTTGACGTTGAAGCCCCTTGGGCTGGAGCTTAATCAACATCTTTAAAGTCATGTTTGAATAGTTTGGCTGTGGTTTGTTTTGTTTTATGGTCTAGCTCCTGTAGACGAATGGGCTCTGTCAGGGTCACACTGCCCAAGACACACTGCCTTGTGTTAGTGCAATGCCCCAATGATCCCTCAGGGAGTATGGGTAAACTGAAAGTCACCCAGTCTTGAAGCCATGGATCAGTGATCTAGAGATAATGCACCTGCTTAAAAAGCAAGAAGTGCAGGTTGGATGCCCAATGTGCCTGAAACTTTCCCCCATCCATCAGACCTTGAGTGGTGGTTTTGGAGCTAGTTTTTTGGATGAAGAGCAACACGTGCACATAAAAGAACCTTAGCAATGTAAAAATTGTCCCTGGAAAAATTCTGTAGAGAAAAGCCACTCTGATAAGGAAAACAAATACAGATAGGAAAATGGAGAAAAAAAACCCACAAAAAAATGGGTGGCGCCTTTCTAAGTTTCTTGTGGCAATGCAAGCACTCTTCCCAGGTAGAACAGCCCAAATTTCACACAGAAGAAATCTGCTGTGACATAAAGTGGTTCACAAATTTATATATACAAAATACAGTACTTTCTCAACCCCATTGAACTTATGGATGATATTATGAAATTCTGTTACTATAAAACCAACATGGAGCTATCAGTCTTAACTGTTTTAATGCTAGGATCACTCATATACTAGAATGGAATTTGTCTTTTCTATCTGTTTAAGATTGATCCTACCAGTGGGTCAGAATGGAGGAAGACACAGCAACCATGACGTCAGTGACAGAAGACTTGTCTCTGGATGAAACTGACACCAGCAGCAGCTATGACATTGACACCTCGTCACAGATAACGTCGTCAGATGCCAATGGAGAAAACACCACCACTGTTGATCACACTCCCTTACCATACGGTGCTGTTAGAGACAGAGGGGCGGACATTGTTGATATTAGTATGGAAGTCAGTGAACAGGACTGTGTTTCAACAGTTGATGAAGACGAAGCTGTTTCAAGCCCCCCTAACCCCCAGGCTTCAGGTCAGCGCCAGCATCATGCACAGCAAAGGTCCAGCTACAACCTGCCCTGGGGAAGGGGAGTGCAGATTCCTGATCTGCTGACGATGCAGGGAAGGTGGTACGAACATGAGTGCTTCAACCACTACTGGCGCCACTACCAGTATGTGTCCATGTGGAGTCAGAAGCACATGGAGACTTACAAATCTGTTCTGCAGCAGTACAACAGAACAGCATCTCGGCAGACGACAGTGCAGCAGAGACCAGTAAACGACAGCCAGGCAGCCCCGGTGTTCAAGAAACCCATCAGTAAGAAAACCTACAGAAACAGAAAAGCTCGACGCAGGAGGAAGGTTGCCAAGAAACGGCTAAAAGGGGTCATGAAGAGTGGGGAAGTGGTGGAGAGGGGCTCTACAGTGTCACAGGAGAGTGACAGAACAGGGGAGACAACAGAGTCGGTGGAAGAAGGGGCATCGAAAGAGGAGGAAGACATGGAGATCACCGATGAAATGCTGGATTTCTTTGCTCATACCTACAAACACAAGCAGGAAAGAGGTACAGAACACTGTGGTTGTGGATCCATGTAACAGCTTTCTGATGTGTACTTTTTTCCTCTGCTGTTTGAATTATGATTTTGGTCTCTGTGTTTGTGTGTGTGTGTGTGCATGCGTGCTTGTTTTAACTTTTAAAAAGCTCAACTTTTCTTTCTTTTTTCCTGTTCCTTGGCTAGAGCTCTGAGGTTCACCAATACTGACATTTTTTGCATACATGTATATGTATATATATATATAATATATATATATTTGACTGTTTTTGCCAACCATTAACTGATTAAGTTAGCCACATTCCAAATTAAGGGATAATGTCTAAATTAATTAGTAAATAAGACACTAGTGTGTATGTGGTTTTTTTGTTTTTTAAAACTATTTTTGTCATCCTTTCTTACTAGCACTTAATGGCCTACTCCTCTGACAGGCAGAGTGGGTTTTGTCGTGTGCACAAGATGTTCTTTGTGCATTTGCACATGGGTCTTCAGTTTTTTGGGGTCTCATCCTGAGGTTTTTTCAGGGAGTGGAGTCAGTACTGATGTTAACTCCAGGGGCAAAAATCCCCTTCAATGGGCACTCTGGTGGCTCAATCCCATGCTTTCAAATTGTGAGTTATTTCATGGATTTGATGATTAAGCACTCATGTGCTGTTTTTACATTCAGCCTCTGTGTGCATGCTGTTTTGTAAATTTTGTCATCTGTTTTCTATTGGCACAAATGACCTACTCCTCTGAAAGGTGGAACAGGTTTTAACTTGTGCACAAGGTGTTCAGCTTGCATTGGAACAAGGAGCTTCAGCTTATAGTCTCATTCAAAGGACTTTTGAGAGAGTAGAGTTGGCACTGATGTTAACTCTCAGGGGTAAAATCCCCTTAAAAGGTGTCTCAAATGCTTGAACCTAGGCTCAAACCTGAGCTGTCAGATTTCGAGCACAATGCTCTAAGCACCAGGCTATTCCATTCCTCATGTGTGTGTGTGTGTGTGTGTGTGTGTGTGTTATAAGCTGGAAATCTGTAACCACTATGCAGTACTTGGGTTTTGTTGTTGTTGCAGAGGCTTTGAAGAAGAGCAAGAATGGTGGAAAGGAAGAAAAACGTGTCAACATTGAGGAAAGTAAGTGTGCATCTAAGTTATTGTTTTTTTAACCAGCTTTAATGGTTTTAAAACGTCAGGGTTTTGAAAAAGAAAAGATATGTAAGAAATGTCATACTTACACGGTTTGTCTTGATCAACCCTCTTGTTAAATCTCAGGCATGGTACATCTCCGCGAATTTGTGGAAATCTGTGAAAAAGACAATTTTAAAATATTTTTTTTAAAGGGGAAAAAAGATGCACACCGGTATTAATTTGGGGGTCACATAGTATCTTGTATAGAGTGTGAGTGGGAAAAAATGTTGGTGATTTTCACAGATTTTTTAAAGCATGAAAAAATGGACTGTGCACTTGTTTTTTGGATTGAGGACATAGAGCAATACCAGGTAGTCACGAGAAAGTTGGAAATAACCATCAAATGAGGTTTGCCTGTATTCCTACAGCGTTGAACCCGCGCATGCATATTGCGGTAAGGAAGCTAGCAGACAACAAAGGACTGAGGGGGTACAGTGTTTGCTGAAAAATTAAAAAATTTCAGACTTACCAAATTTGTTCAAAATCACATGAGTCAGGGGCTAGTCTTTCACACAATGTGGTTTTTATTTCTGTGGATGCCTTAGTACATGCGGTATGAATATAAGAGTCACATAGAAAAACAGAAGGAAAAGTGATTTTTTAATACTGGTGTACAGCCAAAATGAAACCATGATAACCTGGTCAAGGGATGTAACTCTTCCATGCTGATTACTTCCCTTCTCTACTTGACATCACAGTCATCACAAGCCTAGGTAGCAAGTGAAGGGGACCAGTGTATCAACAATGGGTATTGGGTTTCATGAAAAGGAGGGACTAGCCTACTGTGAAGGGGGATGATAGTAAGAAGGAAGGAGAATGGATGGGGGCTTTCACTGGCTGTTCCACTTCAGCCCTGCCTGTGGTCATAGCAATGTTTATAAAGAGCAGGTGGAGCAGCCTCCCTTCTTTTTCAGGGAGTGCACCCCCCCCCCCCCCCCCCTCTCTTCATCTCTCTCTCTCTCTCTCTCTCTCTCTCTCTCTCTCTCTCACCCACACATGCTTTTTTTGGTATTATTCCATTTGCTTCCCCACCACCACAACCCCCCCCCCCCCCCCTCTCTCTCTCTCTCTGTTTGTGTCTATCCTTCCTCTCTCTTCCTCTGTGTTAGTGCACATCTGTCTAAATATGTCCTCATTTTTGCTATGTGATTACTTGGGTATAAAACCTCCTTTGGGTTAAGAAGTGACTGATAAAATCATTCTAGGAGAGCTTATTTTAGAGCAGAAATTGTTTAGTATGAAGAACTGAAATTAATTCAAGGAGAGGCTTTTTTACAGGCTAGAATTACTGAAAAACCATCAGCTTCAGGGGGAAACGCCCCCTGGCCCCCCAAACCATTTCAGGGAAGACTGCTTTTCCTCCAGTACCATGCCTGATTCTACAGCACTAAACTGCCTGTAGATTTTGAAGGTTTTCTACCTACTTTACTTTACTCCTAAGACAATTGTGTGTGTGCATGACAAGCTATGGAACTGAAATTTTGTCACAAGCTTGAGACATCTTTGTATTAAATTTTCATTTCTAAAAAAGTTTGCATCTCTGGTTACCAGGTGTCTTGTCATTGTCACCTAATTATGTCATCAATCACAGGTAAGTGTATGATATATGTGATATGCCAGTAAAACATGCATGGATATGACAACAGTTCATGCATATTAGTGTCATAACAGGGAACTGATGCCTACCTGAAGTATTTACTAATGGTTATGTGCAATGGTACTCCAAGAATGTGTCACGAAGTTTTTGTTAGCTTGTTTTTCTTTTCAAAACAAGTCATATTCAACCAATGTCTTAGCTCTATCACCTTTCACCTATCCTGTGTCCCTTGGGCTGTGGGGGCACCCACGAAGAATTTGAAACCAGCTTCCTCCACTCGCCGCGGATGACTCGGAACAAGTTACAACTTAATGCCAATAAAACCAAAGCTATGCTCATAGGGACCGAACATAAACTTTCCTCCATCACAACAACTTCAATAGAATTTGGCAATACGTCAGTTCCTTTGTCCAACTCTGTGAATTATTTAGGTGTAGTTCTCGACAATACACTCTCTATGAAAAATGTCATCACCCAGACCTGCCAGTCTTGCTACGATCAATTACGGTGCATAAGTGCGATTCACATGTATCTGTCCACTGACGCAACTTTCAAGCTTGTCACATCTCTCATTCTTTCATGTTTAGATGACTGTAATTCTCTTTTGGTTGGCCTACCAGCATCATCCATCCATTCTCTTCAACGCATACAAAACTCTGCAGCTCGACTGGTCCTAAGAAAGAAAAAATCTGAGCACATCACTCCTCTTCTGCAATCTCTTCACTGGCTGCCTGTCTCACAAAGACTGAAGTACAAGATAAATACTCCCTGTTTCAAATGTCTCCACAAATCTGCACCATCCTATCTCTGTAACTGTCTTCACCTGTACACTCTATCCCGTTCCCTTCATTCTGCTGCAGATACTTTGTGCTTTCGAACACCCAGATTCAAACAAACCTCTGTTGGCTGTCACTCTTTCTCTGTTTCTGGTCCATCCTCCTGGAATGACCTCTCTCTTTCACTTCACCAAAAGCCATCACTTGATACCTTCAAATCCAGCCTCAAAACACACTTATTTCCTACCTGACACTTTCCCATGCTATTTGTTCCTACTTTTCAACAGCTTCCTTCATCTTTTTCATCAACACCTATGTGTGTTTGTGAATAAATTTTTAATGTCTTAGATATGTTATTGAGGAAAGTTGCATGCGTGTAAATGATTTGAGTGCGAGCGCTTCAATTTGTTTGTTTTACAAGATTCAGCACTATATAAATTCCATATATTGTTATTATTCCACTCAAAGCCAGTCCACTCTCTGATGTTGTATTCCCATCATTTTCTCTGTCTGCCTCTTTGTCTCCCTCCTTGTACTGTGCCATGTAGGACAGTCTTGGCTTGTCCAGATGTTCGTGTGAGGTACCCATACCACTTGTCTGCACTTATCTAACCTCTATACTGCAGTTCATATCTGCATGTGTTAACCACATGTTTGTTATGTGCTCTTAGTATATTTACAGGAGTACCACCTGTGTGACAAGGTGTGACAGTCACAAAAATCCACAGAACTATCTTCTTATCACTATATCAGCATAATTATCTGTTTGTTTCTGCCACAGCAGTTTCAAAGGAAAAGCGTGGTCATAGTAGAAAAAGAGTCAGAGGTTTATGTTTTTTAGGTGTGTGTGTGTATGCTGTGGACCAGCTGGGAGGTAGGATTTATTCACAGTCAGTTTGTGTAGTGCAGGTTGCCATGCTCGCAGGAATGTACGTACACTAGTGGCCACATGTTATCTTCTTGGTCTCTCTTCTCCCTTATTGCATCATTTCCCTCCTCCTCAAGTTTCAGTATCTGACTCACTTAGCATTTTTTATTCAAAATTTGTCTGCTTTCAAAAGAATAGCATTCAGTTCATAATCTAATTAAAGGAGAGGGGTGGGGGGGGATATGGTGAGCATTTTGTCATAAATTCTTTGCAGTTGGTGATTAATTAAAAAAAGTATCTTTTTAATTATTTATTTTTTTGTTTTAGTGAGTGTACATGACTTGTGTAGTTACTTCTCTTTGGCACAGTTTTCTGTCTATAATAATTTCAGCACTAAGCATAAAGTGCTGGGAGATTAACACTGGAAGCACAGAGAACAGACATGTCACAATCTCAAACCTTGCTGCATCTCTGCAACATGAACATTGTTGCCATTATGATTGATCATCACGCTATTACAGAAAACTGTCTCTGATTTAACGTCCCCATTTTCATGGTCCCAGGATGACCTTGCTTTCCATTTTCCTTCTCTTGTATTCTTGTAGACTCTGTTTTAATGAAAGTTCATAGGGATCTGTTGTTCACGGGATGTAGTGACTGTGACTTTGATCGGGTAGGCATCATACTCAGCCTTGTTCATAAAAGTAAACTAATCATTGTTGTCAGTGGTGGGTGTAGCTGATGCTGTTCTTCATTATGTTGGATTAAAAGAGGCATCAGTGATCAGAACAGCATTGAAGTGGCTGGGTGTGGCTGTGTGTAATGTGACTGATCTTCTCATGGAAACTAAGGTAGCCCTCCTCCATCCTCAAACAACAGTGCAACAATAACAGAGACAATAGATAAAACAGCTCAGTTATTGTGAAGGTATAGAAAGGAGAAAAAAGTCCAGCATTTTAGATTTAAAGGTAAAAAAAAGAGCCCGTTTTGCTGAGCACTGTGAAATGTGACCCAGAATCCACCTTTCATTGATGTAGTTCACTAACCTAGGTATTTATAATAATAATGATGGGATTTATATAGTGCTGAATTTGAGATTCTGCAGCTGATCAATTAGAGTTGTTTTGTGAAGGTGAGGAAAAGCAGGAGAGAACGGAGGCAGCACCAGAGGAACGCCCTGGATCCAAACGAACAACAGAGATGCGGCTCCTCTACGGCAAGGGGGCTGCTATGATTCATGGGATGGAGACTGCCCTTCAAATGACCTTTGATCGAAACATGGACGTTGTACAACCCAGCATGTGGCCCAACATGCCCCTGAGAGTCCTGTTTTAACAGCTGTGGTGGTTGAAAGCAGGAGTTACACACTCTGCTGATGTGGATGCCCTCTTCACTAATTTCTCCCACCCCTTCATCATTTCTACTGCGTCAGAACTTTTTGCTTTGTGGTTCACTTTGTTTTGCTTTTGGGGGGCTTTTTCTTAACATTGTTTTTTGTTGTTCTTTTCATATATGTATAGAAAGTTTTGATATTTTTTGTGGAATGTGAGAATTGTTTGTGCCATTTTGATAGTTGACAGTGAGGTTATCTGTGTGTGTCTACTGTGTATTCTCATTATCAGGGAAGAAACAACCATGAAAGCTTGAAGAGGCAAAATATTATATTTTAAAGCCTGTTTTATAGAAGGAAGGTGGCAGCACAGTTAATACATTCACCTACCTAACAAGTAAACCATGAGGTTCCAGGTTTGATTCCCAGCCTTGCCCTTTCTTCCCAATTTGACAGGAAAGTGAAACTGAAACTCAAGTCTTGCAGAGAAGACTTTAAAACCAGTTGGATGCATGTGCCTATGGTCTTGTGCACATCAAAAGAACCTACGACAATTGAAACTCAGAAAGAGCAAGGAGGTATTTCTCGATTATCCTGGCAAAATAGGTATGTTCAGTATACAGCCATATCCCTGAAGTCAGACTGTAGCTACCTGGGTTGTGGGAAAAGTGGTCACATAAGCAAAAATCTCTTCATTGGTGAACCTCAGAGCTCTCACTAAGGAACACAGAAAAAAGCAAGCCTGCTTTATGACTTAACTTACTTGGTAAGAAAACAGCATCCAACATGCTGAAAATTGGGCTATGTTCAGGTCACAGGTTAGGATGTACTGTAGCTTTTTTCAGGACTAATCTTTTTTGACAGGAGAAAATTTAAAAAGCTGCTGATTATACAGTACTCTATACCACTCTCAGTTATTTCACATTTCTGTCGAGAAAGTCAGGCTGCGCTTCCTGGGGAGAGGATGCTGCCTTAAGTGCAGTGCCACTTGTCTCTGTTCTGACAACTTTCTAAGGAAAATATTGATACTTGAAGTTAGCTGGACCCTCATGGAGTTTTATGAAGTGTGAAACGTTTTAAGCTCAGATATGGTGGACAGTAGCTGCACTTCAAGAAGGAATTAAAGATCTGCATCTTGAAAATAGATTTCTGAACCTCTTGAGTTGTTCACTGGGCAAAATCAAAGGTCCTCACTTTTTCCTTATTCAGGGTAAAGAGAGGATCAAAGGGATACTAAAAGACTTTCACATGCTGGGGACAGTGAAAAGGAGTGGATTGTGATGTTCACAGGTGATAGACTTAACTAGATAAGCAAACAAGCACAGGTCTTCTTCATCAAATGCTCAGACAGCAGCAACTATTGTCTGTCATATGAGCGGAAATACATTGCACTGCCATTAAGCACCCGACAAGTCAGGCCCAGTGCATTCGACTTAGTGTGACACAAAGACAGTTATAATGGCATACCTGTACAGTGCAGATTGACGCAAGTGGGAAGAGAAGTTTTATTCCTGTCCCAGCAGCAAAGATTGATGACTAAAGATGCGCTGTTTGAACTTGATTTTGTGTGTAAACATACGAGATGGAAAGATGCAGTGTGAGTGTGAGTGTTTGTTCTTGTATTTAACATCTGTTCTCTATAAGTGATACAGGGGGAAAAAAGACCTATAGCAAAAACAAAAGAAGACAGAGGGAAAGAGAGTCATATAACAGATTGGTATTCAAACATCAATGTAAAGTACAAATGCAAATAGGGAAAACAATATCAAAGAACTTTAAAGAAACACGAAAACTGGGCTGTGTACAAGAGACATCGAAATAGCAAAAAGAATGTTTTCATCCGACAGAATTACATGTACATTTTCTTCAGAAGCATTTTTGTCTAAAAAAATTTGGGTAAGAAACTATGAAGCTTCTGACAAAACAATAAACAGTGTTCCAGAGAAAATTGTTCACCACAAATGCACTTAACATTTTTACAAAACTTTGTTCCTAGAGCATCAAGTCGTATTCTGTAAGAAATGGTGGTAATCAGTCTCGCATAGAATATTGAAGAATATGATGTTTTTGTCATAAAATATGATTTAAAGATGCTATACTCTTCTGTTATACAAGTTTCACAGTGTGTATGTGTGTGTGTCAGTGTGTGTGTGTGTTTAAACATGTGGCATAAACACTAAAAAGAGTTCATTGAATAAAGTGTTACTTGAAAGAGTTGTGTGTGTGTGAGAGAGAGATAGAGATAGAGAGAGAACTCTGAACTCTGAAATTTAATGAATACAGGCCAACAGCCCCTTTCATGGGGGGAAACATAAACATTATTCTGACATAATGTATAACATGATCAAGAAACACAATACTGGTACTACATGAACATGTTCACTGAAAGAAAAAATCAAACAAAACAAACAACTGCTGAGTGCAGATGGAAGATTGAGAGAGATATATTAATTTAGGCTGCTTAGTGCAAGAGATCCCTCAGAAAAAAAAATTCCTGTCTGCGAGTATATCTATTTCCAATGAGAGTAGTTTCTTATCCTCAGAATTTTGCTTTGAGCTGCCTGGTTGCCGTAGGCTCTTTGACATGCAATAAACGCATGTTGTATACAGGGCCTTAGTTGAAATCACCTGAAAGTTTATCTCCCAGATCCATATTGTGGCAAGAGTTGATGGGGGAAATCTGGCTTCATTTCTTTCTTGACTATTGGTCTTCTGAACAGAAGGCTGATCTACTGCCTGTACCTTCACTCCCTATAATGTATATGTATGATCCTGCCTACAGTAGCTCAGATATGCATGTTAAAGATCCCACAATGCATGTCACTGTTTAGTGATTTTCAGAAATGCAGACACATCTATTAGGAACAGATGAGTTGATTTCCACTATATAGCACACAGGGCTAAGTCAATCATGTAGTCCTCTTGTCAGAAGCAGTGTAGCTAGGCTAGTCTATGGTGAATGTTGCATACAGTTACACCTTGGAAAAAAAACTGAACTGAGGGAGAGTAGTCGTCTTGGATCATATGTGGGAAGAAACACTTCTAATTCTCAGGGGGGATCTGAAAATTTGCCATATAGTCTTTCTGGGAGTTGTGGCCCGTTTTTTTTTATAAACAGCATTATATCTTTTCTCTCTCTTTCTGTCTGTCTGTCTCTCGCTCTTGGGGACGGGATAGCCTAGTGGTTAGAACATTGCGCTCGCAATCTGACGACCCGGGTTCAAATCTAGTTCAAGGGGATTTTTTTCCCCATGGAGTTAACATCAGTGCAGACTCCACTCTCCCCAAAAGTCCTTCAGATGAGACAATAAACCTAGGCCCCATGTGCGAACACACAGAGAACATCTTACGCACATGTTAAATCCTGTTCCGCTTTTTGGAAGAGTAGGCTATTGTGTGCCAGTGGGAACAGATGACAAAATTTACAAAACCAATATACACATGGGGACTGGATGTGAAAAAGCACATGAGTGCTTATTCCTTTATCCTCGATATAAAATAAAATCTCTCTCTCCCTCCTTCCATTTAATATGTACAAGTGACTCTTCAATTACTCTGCTGTTTCAGGAGGTCTGGAATGAAGGGGAGGAAAATGTGGGCATCCTTCCAGTGAAAGTTTGAAGAGTGCTGGAGTGGTGGTGCTGTCTGACAACCTGTTCCAATGCTAGTCAATATTGGAGGAAGAAAAAAGGAGGATTGCCCATGTTTATCGTGGTAGCAAAGCTGGAAGTGAGATACCCATCCAGGGTGGCGACCTCCACAACGTCCCTCCCACCCTAACAACCTACTCTCGTGAACCTCTAACCCTGAAGGCCTTGACACAAACCCTCTACAGGAACAGAAGCATATGGGAAACCGAAACTAACTGAGGTCACCATGAGACCAGAGCAACCAGGACCACCGATTCAGAGACAGTTTTCTCTTTGTACTGCATGATAATCAGTGGTGGTGAGGATGGTGGAAGTGCATGTGCTTTGAGACTGCTTGGCAGGGTTCTACTCGACGCTTTCTGCCAAAGCCGGAGTCCACAAAAAATCCCTGTGACTCGAACCTACGACCTTCAAGCATGTAATTCAAGGTGCTAACCACTGCACCATGATGGCTGGTCACATATCTACAATCTAATAATTCAAAGTGACTAATCGCCATGGTGTAGTGGGTAGTATCTTGGGTTATGACCTGGAAGGTCACAGGCTCAAGTCCCGTAGTCCTAGGGTTTTTCTGACTTAGGCCGGCTCCTACCCAGAGCTATGGGCTCATTGGTAAGACTAGGACCACGAAGTCCAGCTTCATCCACTTTACAGATGCAAGTTTGAGAGTGTTGTTCAAATCACCTGACTAACACTGCAAGTATTAGGCCGCTGGGTCTCTTTATTCTTATTTTGTTTATTTTATTTGGGGGGGGGGGGGGGCTGCCTCTTCTATGACATTCCTATCCTGCTGTTTCCACGCTACTCATTTCTATCTCTCCGCCCAAGCCATACTCAAATTTGTTATGTTGTATCCTCAGGGTCGGAAGTCCACAGGGGGGCCTATCATTGTTAGGCTGCCGGAGGGCCACCAGGCAAACGGGCCCTGCACTACTGTTGGGTCACTTTGGTAGTGGCTGTTCTGAGCTAACATATGCAGGACACCACCTACTAATCCCCCTACTAACGACAGTATTAGCTCAGTCATAGAGCCAGACTGAGTGAGTCGCCCACTCAAGGTGGCGAACACCACAACGTCCCTCCAGTGACCATTCCCTGTGAACATGCAACCCCAACGGCCTTGACACAAACTCACCACAGGCACAAAAGGTACTGAAAAACAAAATCTGAGGTCACCATGAGACCAGAGCAACTCAGGCCACTGAATCAGAGGCTTTTACAAATTTTATTTATTCTTATTGCATGATGATCAATGATAATGATGATGTAATGAGTCTGAAAGAATGAAAAAAGGTTGATGGACAACTGACATTGCAGGGGACACATTTTGCTGAACAGTTTTGCGAGGCTATTGGATCTTGTGAAATAGCCTTACCAAAGTTATCTCGTGGAATTCAGTCTTTAAAAAAAACCAACAACCCCACTGCTGCATTCAATTCCAGGAAGCTAAGTGAACTGACTCGTGAGTTTAGGTAATGGTTAGGGGAATAACAAAAACACATCACCAAGATAATGCTAAGAATAAGGAAAAATACCGTTTTAAAAAAGTGGCCAAAAAGAAGCTAAAATAGCCTAACCTAAAATAATCCAAGGACAGAGGCCAAAGAGTCATTCAGTTTAAAAGATGAGGGTGAAAACATGTCTGGTCGTTATGCATGTGCATTGTTTGTTCCTTAGAGGGCTGCACTCTCTGCGCTCTGTCACAGCACACGGCACTGAGGTCTATGGCCACAATCACGGCCAGCACCAACACCAGCACCAACACCCCACATAGCCAATCGTCTGTGCACTCGTCCGTTGATCCGGGGCGCTGCTGTACTTCCGTTTGTAGACAGTAGTGTTTTTTCGGTCGATTTCCAGCGTTTTCCGCAGACGTGACAGCTGTTTCTTCTGCTCCTCAATATGGCTGCTGTTCCAGGTTTTCCAGCCACAGGTCGATTTGTGGCATACGCACAGTTTGGCTGCTTGGTGTGTCATGAAAAACAAGCCATACACATTCCATTTAACATTCTAAGCCGTATACATTCCATTTAACATTCTTGCTTTAAAAAGTGTTTGGCCTACAACATTTATGCTTTGTGTTTAACATTCTTGCTTGTAAAAGTTTTCGGCCACAACATTGTAAGCTTTGAATTTAAAATTCTTTCTTTCAAAAGTTTTCGGCCTAGATCTACAAAATTTAAGCTTTGTATTTAAAATTCTTGCTTTAAGAAGTCTTCAGCCTTTAAGATTTTAAGCTTTGTATTTAAAATTCTGGCTTCAATTTTAAAAGTTTTTGGCCTACAGCTGTTGTCTGACTGCAATTAATTCATTGGTTTAAAACAAGGCTACAATATCTAAGAATGGCTATGGGCAATTCAAGATTTTCCCCCGAATGTTAAGTGATTAGATTTGCAAATTTTGTTTAAAGAGTTAAGTAAAACTTTTATTGTGTAAACAGGGTTTCTACAATCCTAATTCTAAATCAATGGTAACAGCACACACACAAAATCTCTCTCTCTCTCTCTCTCTCTCTCTCTCTCTCTCTCTCTCTCTCTCTCTCTCTCTCTCTTCTGTGTCTGTCTGTCTCTCTTGTGCTTCAAGCTCTGGTTTTCTAGCAGGCTGAAAAGATTCTGGGTGAGGGAGGTGATAGTACAGCTCTCTGATGGAAAGCATTTTCCTGATTTTATTTGACATCGGCAGAATGACACCCTCTCCCCTCGCACAGACACCACTTAACACTGCTATTGACCCTATCACCCCCACCCTGCCTTCCACCAAGTCCTTTTGTTGAGACTATAAACCGAGATCCTAATTGCAAACACATGCAGAATATCTTGCGCATACCACAAATTTCTATCAGCCTTTTGTAGAAGAGAAAAAGCTAGAAACTGCCAGTGGTGTGGATGACACAAACATACCCAGCATGCACAATGCTATCCGGAGAGGGATGGACTCCACCAAATTCAACCTGCCCACGACTCAGTGCCTGAACAATTCAAATGCATCGGCCCAACGATTCCCGAAGGGCGTTGTCCAATCAAGCCAAGTCAAGTCAACTGCGAATCAACTGAATTCACCTGAACGTCGTAAATACTGATCTCACAAGGTCTTACCTTTCATTTTGGGTGCTACCGACGAACTACGGACGGTGCTCCAATCCAGCGTTGTGCTTGAAGACGATGTCTTCTCTTCAGATGTCGTGGTTGATTGGATGCTTTGACCATTTCCACCTTCGTTGGTAGTAGTGGTGGTGGTGGTGGGTTCTGCTGTCTGCTCCATCGTGGTGGATGTGGGGAGGGTTACGGAAGAAGCTTCAGTGGCTGTGGTTGTGGTGGATGCGTGGGTTTCAGGTGGTGACGTTTCTCTCTTTCTTAGCGTCGTTGTTGATTCTTCTGCCTTGCTTGTGGTCGTCGCGGGCTTTGCTGTTGCGGGTGTTGACGTGGTAGTTGAGTTTGGCGTTGTTGTGGTTGCTGTTGACGTGGTAGTTGAGTTTGGCGTTGTTGTTGGTGGTTGTTGTTGACGTGGTAGTTGAGTTTGGCGTTGTTGTTGACGAGGTAGTTGAGTTTGGCGTTGTTGTTGACGTTGTGGTTGTAGTTGTTGCTGTTGTTGTTGCTGCTGCTCTAGTTGCTGCTGTTGTAGTCATTGCTGTTGCTGTTGCTTCTTTTGTAGTTGTTGCTGTTCTTGTTGTTGTTCTTGTTGCAGTTGTTGTTGTATCTGGAACGAAATAGGGGAGACATCACAGTGTTGTCCTATGATTACTACTAGCAGTACTAAATACAACGACATCCAATAACAACAACAGCCACAACAACAACAAAAGAACCACCTAAACCAACATCGCCATGTTCCGTTTGTCATTGTAAGTTGTTTTAAGTTGTCTCAATTTGAAAAGTCATATTGCCATCACGTGCTTCATATAGATAATGCAGATAACTCACAGTCTACTGCCCAGTTATCAATTCTCACCTCATCTATAACCTCTTACCAATGACCAAACCACCCACGGCCACCCAATTGCCCCCATCTGACAACCAACCAGCCAATTAATCAACTAATCATTGATTTGTTGCTTTACAAGATTCAGCGCTATATAAATTCCATACATTATTATTATTAATTATTTATTATTAATCAATTAACTTCTTATCCCACCTACAAGTTAACCATGCCTTCACTTTCACCTATTCTGTAGTCTTGAAGACCGTTGGGGCACCACTGAAGATTTTGCTACCAGCTTCCTCCACTCCTCGCAATCCTCAGCTTTCCTAACAAATCGTTCCACTCAAAGCCAGTCCACTCTCTGATGTTGTCTTTCCATCGTTTTCTCTGTCTGCCTCTTCGTCTCCCTCCTTGTACAGTTCCCTGTAGGACAGTCTTGGCCAGTCCAGATGTTCGTATGACGTGCCCGTACCACTTCAGTTTGCGTTTTTTTCACTGAAGTCAGGAGCTCTTCATATTGTCTGATGGCGTTTTTAATTATGGTTTTCACTTCCTCATTAGTAATGTGATCACTGAATGAGAAAGATGCGAAAGCATATCATCTCCATTGTATCCTCCTTTCCAATCATCCATTTACTAACCAACCAGCCACCCCCCTTACTCCTACCCCCACCCCCACCCCTTCCACCCCCAGGTCATTAAAGTAATGAAAAAAGCTTACCTGGATCACCGTGGCACGAAGGATTAAATGACTGTTCTTCAATGTGAAAAGACATCGTGTTCAGTGAAGCTGGAATAAAACACACAGGCAATAGAGATTAAACAGCAGGGTCGACAAACGCCTTAGCCGAGTGGTCAAGACCTTTCAACTTCAATCCTTTGGATCCTTGAAGTGGGTTTGAATCTCGGCGGCATCTGGTGAATCAAGGGTGGGGATTTTTACCATCTATCAGGTCATACCTGCCAGTGACTTAATTCCCTTCGTGTTGACATCAAAGATCCCGTAATTCATGAATTACGGTGGGTTACGAAAACACGAACATACCCAGCATACATCCCCAAAGTCAGAATGCAGCTATGTTCAGGTGGGCAGAAACGGTCGCATACATAAAATCTCCACGTTGATGAACCTTGTAGTTCTAGCCGAGGAACCGGAAAAAAAAAAGGAAAGAGAAAAAACACTACCCTCCCCAAATAACCACTACCGACAACAATAACCCCTTCTCCCCCGCAAAAAAACCCAACACAGTAGGGTAGAAGCAGGCAGAAAGAAATGCTGATTAACTCCTATTTTCGACAGTATTCCCAGCCTTTGAAAGTGAAATCATCACTAAAAGCTACATGATATCGAGGTAGGATTAGAGCTAGTTAATAGGATGAAAGTTACAGCTAGCTTATCCAATTAGCTTAACAGGTAGGCCTAAGGACAAAGCTGGGGTATGTTATCAGCAAAAAGGCTAATAATTCACTTGGGCTAATCCAATTAGTTTACATAGTCACGTCGAAGTCGGATGCGCTGGGCCTGACTTGTCAGGTGCTTCATGGCAGCGTCACGCATTTTCGCTCATATGATAGACAACAATGGTCGCTATCTGAGCGTTCGACAAAGAAGAAGCTTACATGGTAAGCGTTAAGTTGGTTATTCTCTTTAGATAACTGGGTAAGTGTTAAATCTGATGACCATACTAGCTTCACAGAGTAAGTTTTAGGTAAGCTAACCCCATTAGCTAGCAGGATAAGGACTAGCTAATCCACTGGTTAGCAGGATAAGGGTTAGCTGATATCACTGGTTAGCAGGATAAGGGTTAGCTGATATCACTGGTTAGCAGGATAAGGGTTAGCTGATATCACTGGTTAGCAGGATAAGGGTTAGCTGATATCACTGGTTAGCAGGATAAGGACTAGCTGATGCCACTGGTTAGCAGGATAAGGACTAGCTAATCCACTGGTTAGCAGGATAAGGACTAGCTAATCCACTGGTTAGCAGGATAAGGGTTAGCTGATATCACTGGTTAGCAGGATAAGGGTTAGCTGATATCACTGGTTAGCAGGATAAGGGTTAGCTGATATCACTGGTTAGCAGGATAAGGACTAGCTGATATCACTGGTTAGCAGGATAAGGACTAGCTGATGCCACTGGTTAGCAGGATAAGGACTAGCTAATCCACTGGTTAGCAGGATAAGGACTAGCTAATCCACTGGTTAGCAGGATAAGGGTTAGCTGATATCACTGGTTAGCAGGATAAGGGTTAGCTGATATCACTGGTTAGCAGGATAAGGGTTAGCTGATATCACTGGTTAGCAGGATAAGGGTTAGCTGATATCACTGGTTAGCAGGGTAAGGACTAGCTGATGCCACTGGTTAGCAGGATATGGACTAGCTGATGCCACTGGTTAGCAGGATATGGACTAGCTGATGCCACTGGTTAGCAGGATATGGACTAGCTGATGCCACTGGTTAGTAGGATAAGGACTAGCTGATGCCACTGGTTAGCAGGATAAGGACTAGCTGACGCCACTGGTTAGCAGGATAAGGACTAGCTGATGTCACTGGTTAGCAGGATAAGGGTTATCTGATGCCACTGGTTAGCAGGATAAGGGTTAGCTGATGCCACTGGTTAGCAGGATAAGGGTTATCTGATGTCACTGGTTAGCAGGATAAGGACTAGCTGATGTCACTGGTTAGCAGGATAAGGGTTATCTGATGCCATTGGCTAGCAGGATATGGACTAGCTGATGCCACTGGTTAGCAGGATAAGGACTAGCTGATGCCATTGGTTAGCAGGATAAGGATTAGCTGACGCCATTGGTTAGCAGGATAAGGATTAGCTGACGTCACTGGTTAGCAGGATAAGGGTTATCTGATGTCACTGGTTAGCAGGATAAGGGTTATCTGATGTCACTGGTTAGCAGGATAAGGGTTATCTGATGTCACTGGTTAGCAGGATAAGGGTTATCTGATGTCACTGGTTAGCAGGATAAGGGTTATCTGATGTCACTGGTTAGCAGGATAAGGATTAGCTGATGCCACTGGTTAGCAGGATAAGGACTAGCTGATGCCACTGGTTAGCAGGATAAGGACTAGCTGATGCCATTGGTTAGCAGGATAAGGACTAGCTGATGCCACTGGTTAGCAGGATAAGGACTAGCTGATGCCATTGGTTAGCAGGATAAGGATTAGGAGGTAAAGATTAGATGACGCCATCAGTTAGTAAGGTAAGGGTTAGATGACGCCATCAGTTAGTAAGGTAAGGGTGAGATGACGCCATCAGTTAGTAAGGTAAGGGTTAGATGACGCCATCAGTTAGTAAGATAAGGGTTAGATGACGCCATCAGTTAGCAAGGTAAGGGTTAGATGACGCCATCAGTTAGTAAGGTAAGGGTTAGTTGACGCCATCAGTTAGTAAGGTAAGGGTTAGATGACACCATTAGCTTGAAAAGTAAGGACTAGCTGCTGCCATTAACTAGCAGGATAAGGACTAGTTGATCATATTTTCTAGCAGAGTACAGGTTTGTTGATCGTATCAGGTAAAGAATAGTTTATCCCATAGGCTAGCCAAGTAAGGGTTAGTTGATTTCACCAACTTACAGGGTTAGGGCTGACTGACACCATTAGCTGGCGGGGTAAGGGTTAACTGACCTCATTAGCTACAAGGTCAGGATTAGGTTAGGCTGTCTCTATTTGATCCAAAGCCTGTAAGCCAACTAGATGTTGTCAGCTTGATCGTGAATTCGGGGTAGAAAGCAGAATTACCGTTATGGACCAGCCCACTTTTTCAGAACGTACGAATCATGACAAGGTGGTAAGTGAGGGTGCTGGGTTCGATTTACTACCAAGGTGTCCATTTGAGGGGATTTGTCCTCTGGAGTTAATATTGGGTTCTGACTCTTTTTCCCTGAAGATCCTTCGGACGAAACCAGAATAGATGGACGCTATAGCGGGTGGTTAAGGCAGTTTGACTTCCATCCCAGGGTCCATTAAGTCCTGGGTTCGAACCTCAGTGGCGTCTGGTCAATTAAGGGTAGGGATTTTTACCATCTCCCAGGTCAACTTTAACTGCCAGCGCTTTAATTCCCCTCGTGTGTAGCCTATACACATGCAGAAGGTCAAATATGCACGAGAAAGATCCTGTAATTCATGAATGCTTTCGGTGGGCTACGGAAACACGAACATACGCAGCATTCATCTCAAAAGTCGGAATGCGGCTACCTTCATGGAGGGCAAAAACGGTCGCAGACGCAAAATCCCACCATTGGTGAACTTCGGAGCTGTAGCCAAGGAATGAAAATCAAAAAGACCGAAATAAACCAATGGCCTGTGTGCTAACTAACGTCCATCCAGTGTTTCTAGAAGAGCGGGCCATCTGTGGCCGGTAGCAGGGATGATTACAACACAACCAGCATGCATCATGCTGCCTGGGAGGGATCTAGGCTCCACTAGGTTGTTTTTTTTCGTTCCTCGGCTACAGCACCGAAGTTCACCAATGGTGAGATTTTTCGTATGTGACCTCCCCCCACCCCACCTTCGCCAACACACCACCATTTAGGCAGTCACATTCGGACTTCGGGATTATTGTCTAAACACGAAACATGGGTGCATGAGGGTTTTTTTGTGGGGTTTTTTTTGGGGGGGGCTTATCCATTCCTACCGGCACACAATATAGCCTACTCTTCCAAAAGGCGGGTGGCGCTGCTCTTGTGGCGACGTGCTCTCCCCGGGGAAAGCGGCCCGAATTTCACGCAGAGAAATCTGCCGTGACTTAAAGCTGTATAAGTAAATGAATAAAAAATTAAAATAAGAACGGGTTTTTCACGTGTGCACAAGATGTTCTACGTGTGTTAGCACACGGTGCCTCGGTTAATAGTCTCATCTGAAGGACTCTGACATTCAGTGTGGTTTTTTCGTCAAACTGGGAAGAAAGGCTGAGGCTAGGAATCGAACACAGAACCTCATGCATTTTTTGTTGGAAGGCGAACGTTTAAATTAACCATCCTGCCACCCTCCTTCTTACCACCAGGTTCAAACTGCTTAAGGAATACTGGCTGAGACATTCAGTACCATGCCCCAGTGACTTCTTAAGGAGTTCAGAAGGAAATCAAACCAAAACCAAACTGCACTGACCTTCACTAGCTCGTTAGATGACCCTAACTAAAACCAAATTGCACTGGTAAAACTAAAGGTAAAAGGTAAAGCTGTAACCACAACCTATGCGGTCGTTTGGGAGCAAGATATCAGAGACCTCACTTCTCTAGGGCCAGCATATTGAGGGCGGCGCCCATCTCCTCTCCTCGCTGTTTTACCGTCCCCGACCCTAAAGAGAGCAGGTACGCATTGACAGCTGGGTGAACTGGGAGACTGTACTGAAGCCAAGGCGCATGAACGGTCACCCATCCAAAAGGTAACCACGCTCAGCACTGCTTAATCTTAGCTTGGGGAGAGCAAGTGCTCTGACCACTGAGCTGTACCGCCCCTAGGCCCTATCAAGCCTGAACCCTAGGCTTAACAATCTCGTTTGATGACCAGCTTGGCTACACTAACCCTAACAAGCCCATTAAGATACTAACACAGCCCTTATGTGGTATCATTTGCCGTGGCGCTACTCCTGTAGAAATGTACACTACATGTTTTGTTCTTTTATTCTTCTTTTCATGCTTATCGTTTCTTCTACTCGAGTTCATCATCGACACTTCCTTTACTGGTTTGGCCCATGGCGGTAATCACAGCAGGAAACTTGAGAGGGGGGGGGGGGGGGATTTACGTGGCACTAAGGGTACAGGCGAGGACTGTCCTAACACAACAGTACACCTGAGCAGAACAACCCGTTAAAATAACAGTTAAAGCGGCAAGTATTTTTCTGCAGAGTGACAGTACAGGGGTAGATCGATTCTGCAACCTCTGTGATGGAAGTGGGGTAGGCCTACCCTGCCACATGCGGATGGTGAGTGGACTCCCCTCACAAAACACAACCAGCGTTTTCCTTTGTCTGCCCACTTCCTGCAGGTATTGGAGTGACTAATCTTGTTTGGGAAAACAAGGGACGTTTTTTTATTTGTACGCGTGCACGCGCTTGCACGTGCGCGCGGACACACAGAGATACAATTCCAGACTTTATTTTACACACACACACTCGAACAAGATACATCCGACTTATTTTAAATCGAATCTGGAAAGGCCGATAGGCAGAGAAGGGAGAGAGTGATGAATGGAGAATTAAAAGGTGGAGAAGTTCGCTATTTTGGGTGTGTGTGTGTGTGTGTGTGTGTGTGTGTGTGTGTGTGTGTGTGTGTGTGTGTGTGTTGTGTGTTTGTGTGTGTTGTGTGTTGTGTGTGTGTGTGCGTGCGTGCAAGCTCTAGTGAATGGTCTACTACTTTATCACTAGCTTACCACTTGATCTACTTCCACTTTTACTTCTGCTGCTGCTGCTGCTGCTGCTAGTACGACTACTACTTCTATACACACACACACACACACACACACACACACACACACACACACACACACACACACACACACACACACACACTACCTTCATTTCTCCCGGGGAGAACAGCCCGAATTTAACGCAGAGAAATCTGTAACCTATCAAAACTTACGTACAACACACACACACACACACACCACGCACACACCACGCACGCACGCACGCACGCACCACCACGCACGCACGCACGCACGCACGCACACACACACACACACCACACACACATACACACACACACACACACACACTGACACACACACACACTGACCACACACACACACACACACACACACACACACACACACACACACACACACACACACACAAGTGCTCACCTGCGTAGCAATTTCGAAGGAAAGTTGTACCTAACGTACTGGACTGTGTCGTTGCAGCAGACCCGGAGGCTATGTGCAGGTTACACTGTAGGGCGTGCATCCACTGAGCCGCGTAGCAGCCAGTGGTGTCCGTGGAAGTGTACTGCGTGCAGGCCTTTCTACAGGCGGCCTCCGAGGTCAAACCTATCAGCTGCACAACTTTCACACTCTCAGTCATAGTGACTGTCGACCACGGCAAGGTATCGTAGGTGTCGCAGATTCCTGCCAGACAGAAAAACGAAGAAAGAAAAGACTTCTGTCTGGCATGGACAACACGTTGGCGTTGTATTTTAATTTTTTTTAATTTTTTAATTTTATTCTTTTATATCGAGGATAATGGAATAAGCATTTATGTGCTTTTTTATATCCAGTCCCCGTGTGTATGCGGTTTTGTAAATTCTGTCATCTGTTCCCACCGGCACACAATGGCCTACTCTTACGAAAAGCGAAACAGGATTTCACGTGTGCGCAAGATGTTCTGCGTGCGTTCGCACACGGGACCTCGGTTTATAGTCTCATCCGAAGGACTTTTGGGGAGAGTGGAGTCTGCACTGATGTTAACTCCTGGGGAAAATATCCCATGTATTGTACTGTATGCTGTCATACTGAATCAAGCTGCGATGTATTGTGGATCCGTGGTCTAGAGGTAACGCACCTACCTGCCTAGAAAGCGAAAAGTCCTGGTTCGAAATGTGTGATAGTGGTTCGATCCCCGTTTATGCCCGAAATTTTTGCCCCCCCCCCCACCCCCATCCACTCCACTAGACCGTGAGTGGTGGTCTAGGTGCTAGTTTTTCAGATGACACGATAAACAGAGTTTCATGTGCAACTACACATTTAGCGTACGTAAAACACCCCAGGGCAACAAGAGAGTTGACCCTGGCAAAATTCTGTTAAAAAAAGGCCACTCTGATATAGATACAAAGACACAGGCAGACAGAAAAGGAACAAATAATTGTTGCGCTGCTCTTGTGGCGACGCCCTCTCCCCGGGGAGAGCAACCCGAATTCCACGCAGAGAAATCTGCCATGACTTAAAGTGGTATACAATACAATACATCACAATACAATCCATTGCAATACGATAAATGCAATACAATACAAAATTGCATACAACTTCCAGACACAACAGACTTTTCTGCGTGGAATTCGAGCTGTCATCTCCGGGGAAAGCGCGTCGCCTCAAGAGCATCGCCTCCCATTTAAAAACTGAGAATTCCTGCCGCCGTTTGTTTTTGTTTTCCTATCAGAGTGGCCTTTTCTACTAAACTTTTGCAGACCAGCTCACTTGTTGCCATGGGTTTCTTCACGTGCGCCGATTTCGTATTTCATACGGGACCTTGGTTTATCGACTCTTCCAGGACTCAGACAACCTTTCAAAATCTAGCGGATTGGGGGTGGGCGTGGGTTGTGGGGGTTTTCCTCAGCTGGAGCTCCAAGGTTTACCAATAGAAATATTGTTTGCAAGATGCGCGCGCAAGATGTTCCGCGTGCGTTCGCACATGATACCTCAGTTTGTCGTTCCATCTGAAGGACATTAATTTCGGGGGGAGCGGAATAGGTACTAATGTTAACTCCAGGGGAAAAAAATGCTCTCGAATAGGTGTCTTGGTGGGGGCTTCAACACTGCGCCCTCAGATTTGAGTTCAACGCTCTAATCACTATGTTGTCTGGGAGTTCGAAGAAGGAGAAGAAGGAGGAGGAGGAGAAAAAGAAGAAGGAGGAGGAGGGGGGAGGGTAGAAGAAAAAGAAGAAGAAGGAGGAGGAGGGGGGAGGGTAGAAGAAAACGAAGAAGAAGAAGAGTAGTAGTAGTAGTAGTAGTAGTAAGAGAAGGAGGAGAAGTACCCCAAACGATTCCTCAAGGAGTTAAAAAACAAGTCAAGCCATGGCCAAGTCACGGATACTATGCACTGCCCACAGAACACAGGACACAGAACACAGAACACAGGACACAGAACACAGGACACAGGACACAGGACACAGAACACAGGACACAGAACACAGGACACAGGACACAGAACACAGAACACAGGACACAGGACACAGAACACAGGACACAGAACACAGAACACAGGACACAGGACACAGACAGGACACAGAACACAGGCCGACACAGGACACAAGAACACAGGACACAGGACACAAGACACAGGACACAGAACACAGGACACAGGACACAAAACACAGGACACAGGACACAGAACACAGGACACAGGACACAGAACACAGGACACAGGTCACAGAACACAGGACACAGGACACAGGACACAGAACACAGGACACAGGTCACAGAACACAGGACACAGGTCACAGAACACAGAACACAGGACACAGGACACAGAACACAGGTCACAGAACACAGAACACAGGGACACAACACAGGACACAGAAACAGGACACAGACACAAGACACAGGACACAGACACAGACACAGGACACAGAACACAGGACACAGACACAGGACACAGGACACAGACACAGGACACAGACACAGGCACAGAACACAGGACACAGAACACAGGACACAGAAACAGGACACAGGACACAGACACAGGACACAGGTCACAGAACACAGGACACAGGACACAGAAACAGGACACAGGACACAGGACACAGGTCACAGACACAGGACACAGGACACAGGACACAAGACACAGGACACAGGACACAGGACACAAACACAGGACACAGAACACAGGACACAGGACACAGGAACAGACACAGAACACAGGACAGACACAGACAAGGACACAGGACACAGACACAGGACACAGGTAAGAACACAGAACACAGGACACAGGACACAGAACACAGAACACAGGACACAGAACACAGACACAGGACACAGACACAGGACACAGAACACAGGACACAGGACACAGAACACAGGACACAGACACAGGACAGGACACAGGACACAGACACAGAACACAGGACACAGAACACAGGACAGGACACAGGACACAGAAACAGACACGACACAGGACAGAACACAGGACACAGGAACAGGCACGACACAGGACACAGGACACAGAACACAGGAAACAGAACACAGAACACAGGACACAGGACACAGAACACAGGACACAGGTGAACACAAACCTTCATCGTGGCGGCAAATGACCTGCTGGATAGTCGTATAACAGCTGGCCGTCCTCCACACGTAACCGGGTTTGGTTGTCCACGTCAGTTTGACGCACAGGTTCGTCTGGCCGTTCAAGGGTTCATCCAGGTACCAGCCGGTCCAGTTGCCCAGCGGCCGGCAGTGGGGCTCCAGCGCCCACAGGTAGCCGTCACCAGGTGTGCTGGGGTCTGGGTCATACAGACTGCTCCACGTCTCTTGAGGGCTGGAGGTGGAGGGAATGATTGAACGTATTAAGAGGGTGACAGAATAAGCGCAACACCCCCCCCTCCTCCCCCCCCCCCCCCCCCCCATCCCCATCCGAAGTTGGAATACGGCTACGTTAATGGTAGGTTTAAAAACAGGTCGCATGTATACGCAATATGTCACCCCTGGTGAACCTCGGAGCTCTGAGAGAGAGAGAGAGAGGAGGAGAGAGAGAGAGAGAGAGAGTGAGAGAGAGAGAGAGAGAGAGAGAGAAGAGAGAGAGAGAGAGAGTGAGAGAGAGAAGGAGGAGAGAGAGAGAGAGAGAGAGAGAGAGAGAGAGAGAGAGAGAGACGAGAGAGAGAGAGGAGAGAGAGAGAGAGAGAGAAGAGAGAGAGAGAGAGAGAGAGCAGAGAGAGAGAGAGAGAGAGAGAGAGAGAGAGACGAAAACCAGCTACAAAAAATTACCAAATTATATATATTTAGGTTTGAGGTGAATACAGTCCGTGAATGTTCAGGGCAATCTTTCTGCGCATGTTCATGCCAGTCTTTCTATGAATGTTCGTGCCAGTCTTTCCGTGACCGTTCATGCCAGTCTTTCCGTGACCGTTCATGCCAGTCTTTCCGTGACCGTTCATGCCAGTCTTTCCGTGACCGTTCATGCCAGTCTTTCCGTGACCGTTCATGCCAGTCTTTTCGTGAACATTCATGCCAGTCTTTCCGTGAACGTTCATGCCAGTCTTTCCATGGATGTTCATGCCAATCTTTCCCTGGACGTTCATGCCAGTCTTTACGTGGATGTTCATGCCAGTCTCTCTGACAAGTCAAGTCAGATTTGTATTTCCAGACGTGAATGTTCATGCCAGTCTTTTTATGACTTGGAGTCTGTATTGATTGCTAAAGCCTATCCTGCTTTAAGGGGTTTTAAAGTGGGAATTTTTTTTTGCCCCAGCTTTTTCATAAAAAAACACTCAAAATCATGCAGAATCACTAACAGTACATTTTTTGGGGGAAGTGCGAGTTTGAAAATAACATACAGTGTGAATCTCACCCATAGATATTTATGGGGATTAGCAGTCCTGTTAAATCTGAGCCTCCTTGAAGGTTTGACAGAAAGCTATAGATATGATAATGCTGTACAAACTAGTGGAGGTAAATAAAAACGTATAATTATTAGTAGAAGATGACGATCGAAATGTGACCAGATGTTTTTATACAGATTAATGTAAATGATATGCACTGTGTATATGCCTTATACAGTTTGAATAGCCATAAAAGCTATAAACAATGCAATGTTTCCATATATATATATACACACACACACATATATATGCATATATGTATACATATATATATATATATAAACAAACATATATATACATGATCACACACACACACTCATATATATATATATATATATATATATATATATATATATATATATATATATATATATATATATATATTGTTTCTGGCCTTTTTTCTCATTGCTCATTCACCTGTGTATAACATCAACTTTGATATGTTAGCTTACATTTTGTATTTTACCAGTTCAGAATTGTTTACCTTCAGTTGTTTATTTATTTGTTTTTTTTAATATAGTAATAATTCACAAAAAAGGAAACAGCAACATCGCCAACGACAACAATTACAGACATTTGTACCTACAATCCTTCTTGTAATCTTTGGCCATTCAGAAGAAAACAGTTGCCGTTGTTGTTGTTGTTGTTGTTGTTGTTATTAACTGACCAGCTAATAAATGTGTCATTCCAAGAACCTCCTAACACTGTGTGTGTGTGTGTGTGTGTGTGTGTGTGTGTGTGTGTGTGTGTGTGTGTGTGTGTGTGTGTGTGAGAGAGAGAGAGAGAGAGAGAGAGAGAGAGAGAGAGAGGAGAGAGAGAGAGAGAGAGAGAGAGAGAGAGAGAGAGAGAGAGAGAGAGAGAGAGAGAGAGAGAGAGAGGGAGGGAGGGAGGGAGAGAGAGAAGCGAAGTGATGTACTCACTTTTTCTGATACCAGGGCTGGCCTTGCCTGATTAATGACGTCAAGAAGTCCTGCTCTGCCTGTGACGTCACACGAACCAGGTTTTGACCATGACTAGTGCAGAAGGTCACAGCTGTCTGCCAGTTCACAGTGGGTGTGGTGTACAAGGTGAAGGTCGTTTTGTGGAACGCTTCTGTTACCGTGACTGCGGAAATGGATGTTAAAAATGACCACCCAAAACAAAAAAGAAAGAAAGAAAAAAAAGTAGGAAACATATCACTAGTGTTTTTAGAGCGGGAAAGTGTATGTGTGTGTGTGTGTGTGTGTGTGTGTGTGTGTGTGTGTGTGTGTGTGTGTGTGTGTGTGTGTTATTGTATTGTATTTTAATGTACTGTATTCTCAGCGGAAAAGAACTGGAGACAGTTGACAATTTCAAGTACCTTGGAGCCATCATAAGTCAGGAGGGATCGAAGACCGAAATCCTAGCAAGAGCGGCACAAACAGCAGCAGCAATGGCAAGACTGAAGATCATATGGAGAGACAGAAACATCCCTCTCGGAACCAAGGTAAAGTTACTAAACGCGCTAGTCACCTCAATCATGCTTTACGCAGACCTACAAAGGAGGATCCAAGCAGTAGAAATGAGATGCCTCAGAAGGCTCCTTGGCATCTCATACAAGGACCATGTCACCAACAATGAAGTCCGCAGAATGATCACTCAACAAGTGCGGGACTATGAAGACCTACTGACCACGGCGAAAAAGAGGAAACTCAGATGGTATGGGCACGTAACACGCTCAGAAGGACTTGCAAAGACCATCCTGCAAGGAACAGTCCAGGGGAAGAGAAGACGGGGCAGACAGAGGAGAAAGTGGGCCGACGACATCCGTGATTGGACAGGGGAGGACTTCAGTGTCACCCAGGCACTTGCCCACGACCGCGCTAAGTGGAGCCAGCTGGTCCACCGTTCGTCCACCATGCAGCGCCCCTACGACCCTAGCGGGTTACGGGACCAGTGAACAGTGATTGTATAGGGACGGGATAGCTCAGTGGTCGGAGCACTCACTTTCCCCCAGCCAAGTTAAGCAGCGTCGAGCGTGGTTACCAGTTGGATGGGTGACCGTTTGCGCGCCTTGGCTTCAGTACAGTTCCCCCAGTTCACCCAGCTGTAAATGGGTACCTGCCCTCTTTAGGGTCAGGGAAGGTAAAGCAGCGAGGGAGAGGAGATGGGCGCCGCCCTCAATATGCTGTCCCTAGAGAAGTGAGGTCTCTGACGCCTCGCTCCCCTACGACCTTATAGGTTATGGGACTCCTTTACCTTTTTTATTGTATTCCACAAGTCACGGCAGATTTCTCAGCGTGAAATTGGGGTGCTTTCCTCTGGCTGAGCGCGTTTCCACGAGAGCAGCGCCATTTTTTTCTTTTCCTGTCTGCATATGTATTTGGTTTCCTACCAGAGTGGCTTTTTTTCTTCAGAATTTTTCCGGGGTCAAATCTTGCTTCTGTGTGTTCTTTTACGTGCACTAAATGAGTATTGCACACGGGACCTCGGTTTATCTTCTCATCCGAAAGACTAGCACCCAGACCATCGTTCATGGTCTAGTGGATGGGGAAGGGGGTGGGGAGGTTTGGAGATCGAACCACCACACTCTTGAAACCCGGATTTTCGCTTTCTAGGCGATCCGTGTGTGTGTGTGTGTGTAATGTGTGTGTGTATGTGTGCGTGCACGCACGCATGCGTGCGTATGTGCGCTCGAGCGCGTGCACCCGTATGTGTGTGTCTGTATCTCGCTCTCTCTCTCTCACACACTGACACACACACTGACACAGACACAGACACACCACACACACACAACACACACACACACACACACACACACACACACACAGGTACTTACTTTGCAGGACAATCGCAGTCAGGAATGGAAACCCACACATGATAGTGACCTGGAACACAGTAAGAAAGTCACCTGGCTGCCTGGCCAGCTACCCCACCCCCTGACTCGTGTTATCATCATCATCATCATCATCATCATCACCATCATCATCATCATCATCATCATCATCATCACCACCATTGTTGTTATCATCGCCATCACCACTCAACACCGTACAGGAACCTAGAGCAACAGTACAAAGTTGTCAACATATTGAGGCTTTCGTTATCATCATCGTCGTCGTCGTCATTCTCATCATCATCATTCATTCTCTGTGTTTGCCTATGACTTACTGTTTTTAGAAATACATAATTAAATAAAAGGTAAAGGTGTTCCCATAAACTATGTGGTCATTGGGGAGCAAAATGTCAGTGACCTCAGCTTCTCCAGGGGCCAGCATACTGAGGGCGGCGCCCATCTCCTCTCCCTCGTTGTCTTCCCTTCCCCGACCCTAGAGAGAGCAGGTTCCAAATTTATAGCTGGGTGAACTGGGGGACTGTACTGAAGCCAAGGCGCGCAAACGGTCATCCATCCACTTGGTAACCACGTTCAATATTGCTTAAACTTAGCTTGGGCAGAGAGAGTGCTCTGACCACTGAGCTACCCCGTCCCCTGAACTAAGCAGATGAAGGTACGTAACGGTTTTGGGTTTGAATCTCGGCAGCGACGTCTGGTGAATTAAAGGTGGGGATGTTTACCAGCTCCCAGGCCAACTTCATGTGACATACCTGCCAGTGCCTTAATTCCCTTCGTATCTTTAACGTGGACATCAGATCAGATATTATACACATGCAGAAGATCTGATCTGATATCCACGTTAAAGATCCCGTAAATTCATGTCAGCGTTTGATGGGTTACTAAAACACAAACATACCCAGCATGCAACCTGTACAATGAAATGAACTCCTCTGAAGTCGGAGTGTCTTGGCTGAGGCCCGTGGGCAGACCTCCTGCAAAATTACAAGCACAGGAGAAGCTCAGGCACTACGCACCCCACCCGGTAAAGGAACGCACAAAAGAGAAGTAATGTAAAAGAGAAAAAAAAGCGAAAACAAAATTTGTCATTTCAGCAAGGTAATTACACTATGTTGGAACACAAGCTATTCTAAGGGTTGCTGATGATATCACCTTCTTTAATACAATATACAATAAAATAATAATAATAATAATAATAATGTATGGAATTTATATAGCGCTGAATCTTGTAAAGTAAACAAATCAAAGCGCTTGCATTCAAATCATTCACACGCATGCAACCATCCATACATATCAAGATAAACAAATATCAAATTTATATACACAACACACTTAGGTGGGGGTGGTGGAGGTGAAGGCAGCTATTGAAAAGTAGGAACAGATAACAGGGGAAGATCTCAAGTAGAGTATAAGTGCATTTTTATGAAAACTAGATCGGAATTTTTTTTAAGGAATATTTTTTCCGAGTATAGCCTTAATGCAAAACTGCGCAGTATCTCATTTTGAACTTATTTTCGCATCGTTGTGACAGTGTTTTCGAAACACACCAGCTTTCAGTGTTTGGGACAACAAAAACAGCAACACCACCAAAATGTGCTTCAGAGGAATTAATGTTCCCTACTGCGCAGTTGTCCAGGAGGAACTCTTTTATTTTTTTGTATCAGCACTTCTGGTATTTTGATATGAAGTCTGTGAGAGTGACTTCACACTGCAGTCAGTGCCAGAGGCTTTGGACCCCCCCCCCCTCCCCCCCTCATCCCAGTGATTCAACGGTCTCCAGTGACGTGCATGGAACACCCCTGACTGGACGATCCATTTCCTAACTAGAGCAGGGAAGGCAGGTAAAGCAGGCTGGGTATCACAGAACGAAATTGCCCACAATCAAGGGCGAGCTTGATGGAGGTAATTATGACATTCGATCCTCCTCCCTCCTCTCCCCACTTCCCTTTCTCCCCCCTGTTGATCACAGGGTGTGTTTGAAGTGGCTAGTTTGCCATTTTGTGGAGATCCCTTTACTTCCTGTTCCTTTCGTGCCACTTTGTTCATGTTTTTGTTTGTTCTCTGTTTGTCTTCCTGTGTGTGTGTATGCGTATATGTGTGTGTGCACGCGCGCACGTGTGTGTCCCAGACAAATGTGTTTATGTCAGTTTGATTCTCTTTGAGCCCTCACCCCTCGTAACCCCCTCGCTTTTCCTGCCCCTTTATTACTCCCTCCCTTTTTCATTTTGTATTGCTCTCCACTGGGCTGTTCATTTTCCTGCAATTGTTCCAGTTGCCCAATTTGCTGCTCCAGTGTCACCAGTTTAAATACACCATACCACCACCACCCCCTTCTCCACCATATTCATCGAGGAAGCAGGCAGACCGGCAAGGGAAGGAAGTCAAGAAGAACATGATGACCAAAGGTCTCTTGCGCTGAAGACAAAAGACGATCATGGAGTCTCTCTCTCCAGAGAGAAGTGAAAGCAGCAAGACCACAACTTCAACCCCACTATTGAAAACTGAGCAGACCGGCAGGTCATCCACTTTAGGCTGAGACTGGGCACATTAGAGAAAATGTCCACAGGTTTAGAAAAAGAGTCTGAAATATGTCCATGGAGACATGACTGCAGCTGACTACGTAACTCTTACAGGCAGACTGAGCGCCAAGATCTGTGGCCCCCTGTTAGATCTTCAGATGGCGGCTGCTTCTGTGCGGGTGACCAGTGTATCTGTTTTGCCAGTGCTCAACAAAGATTTCTTGTGTGTTCTGATTGTATTTCCGTCCCAGCGGAGATTTCTGGCTTAGAAAACTCAACACAGAAACAGACAAGCATTCAAAAACCTTTTTTTTTTTAATCTTACGCTCCAGCGTAGATTTTTTGCTCAGAAAATTAAAAACAGAAACAGATTAACATCTAGAAACCATTATTTTTTTCTAGTACTCAGTAAATCGTCTTTTCTGATGCAAGAAAAGATGATTTTGCACTTGTCCATATTTGCTGCTTGATACAGTTTCTTTGTTTATCTCTAAAAATTTCGATAATAGAAAGATATCCCGCCGAAATCAGATGCGCTGGGCCTGACTTGTCAGGCGCTTAACGGCAGCGCAACGCATGTTCACTAATATAACAGACAACAGTAGATGCTGTTTGAGCGTGCACGAAGGAGGAGAAGAAGAAGAAAATAACTTTTTTTTGATAAGAGATGGTAGCCACAGAGTGCGTGCTAATCAAGAGTTACTCTATTTGCACGTTCCCAGTCCTTTGCAGGACTTGGATTGCCGAGCCACTCCAGACGCTGCTCCCAACAAGATCAGAGTGACTAAAGAAGGTCTCTCAAGGCAGGAGCTTACTCGATAATTTGCACGGTCATTAACTGGCCAGGAGATAAGCATGTCTGACTGTTCTGAAGTTAGAGCTGGGAATGGTTACCAAGTGGTGTTTCTTTTTAGCACTATCTCTGTGTCATACCTTTTTGATTTTTTTTGTTCCTGGGCTAGAGCTCTGAGGTTCACCAATGGCGAGGGTTATGCGTATGCAATCGTTCCTACCCCCCCCCCCCCCCCCCAAAAAAAAAAAAAACCACAAAAAAAACAAACCACACACACAACCCAAAAACATTAAGGTAGCTGCATTCCGAATTCGGGGATACAGTTGGGAATTGATCGTACCCATTTTGCTAGGACAGTCGGGAAGTTCCGCCCTGCTCTTTTCGATCTTCAACTCGTATGGGTTCTTTTGAGGTGCACAAGTCCATAAGCACATAGGTCCGACTGGTGTACTGTCTCCTCCGAAAGGCTTGACGTTCAGTTCGCTTTTTCCGTCAAACTGGAAAGGACAGGGCTGGGAATCGAACCCAGAACCTCGCGGTTTAGTTGTTAGGCAGGGAGATGTCTAAACCACCCCGCCACCTTCTTTGAATATCAAAATATTTATCCTGCCTTTTGAATAGCTGGTTTATCAGGTTCTTTGGTTCAACGCCTGTCAGGTCATCAATCCATGGATAGATGATCTGTGATACACTGAGTATTTAACTTTGATGCACGGTGGAAGCATAACGAACAATGAACTAATGCACTTTCCTCTTCAGCCGGGTGTTTGATCTGTGCGTTTTCCACCAGGCCTACATGGAACCCCTTTCCATGATCGGACTGCGGGCCAAAGGAAAACCCTGTGTATGACCAGACTCTATCGATTGAAAAACAAGATAGATCAGGGTTCATCAATAGGCCTATAATGTCAGGGTTTCGTCGATTCAACTAAGAGTGAACGAAGTTAACTCCCCTTTCTATAATAAAAGTTGACTTGAATATTTTTCTTTATTATGTACCTCAAACCTTATCTGATATATGCAATTTTATCATTACTCTGTCAGTTATTAATTTGGCTTTGAAAATTATGTTATTTTCTCTGTAATCTTTTCAATAAATCTTGATTGTAATAGCTGGGTTTGTAAGTGAGTGAGTGAGTGAGTGTGTGTGTGTGTGTGTGTGTGTGTGTGTGTGTGTGTGTGTTGTGTGTGTGTGTGTGTGTGTGGTGTGTGTGTGTGTTTAGGCCTCTCTTCTCCCTTGAAACTGGTGAGGGATAAACGTGTACGAGTAAATTTACTATCTTTTACTTCTGATATGGAAATCAATACTCTCTCTCTCTCTCTCTCTCTCTCTCTCTCTCTTCTCTCTCTCTCTCTCTCTCTCCTCTCTCTCTCTTGTGGACTGCTGCTGATCAATACGAGTTATATTTGAAATATACTTTCCGATAGCAGCGAAGAGAAAATAAAAAGCCTAGCTAAATTTATTGGAGAAGCAATGGATATTATTAGAAAAAAAGATAACGGAACAGAAAAGTTTGTTCCCAGATGGTCCGTCATAGATTTGTGTGAATCAGGTTCACAGTATTTTATTGCCATTGAAGTCATGTAGACTTATTTGACAGAACGAAACAAACATCGGTCATAATTATCTATTTAGCTCAAAATGATGTACACTAAAGGCACGTTGCATTTAACTTCTCTTTTTCCCTTTTCTCAAAACATTCATACACAAATCTGATGATATCGGCTTGATAGATATCAACTGTGATTATGTCGCTCAATTTATATATATACAGTTTTTGTGTGCGTTGTGTGTGTGTGTGTGTTGTGTGAGAGAGGAGAGAGAGAGAGAGAGAGAGAGAGAGAGAGAGAGAGAGAGAGAGAGAGAGACAATGACAATTTCTTTTATTTCGAGGATAATGAATAAGCACTCATGTGCTTTTTTACATCCAGTCCCCGCCCGTAGGGATACATGTTAATAATAACCCAACACTTATATAGTCTCACAGTAGAAACATGGGGAAATAACCCTTTTCAAAGCAGCCCCCCCCCCCCCCCCCTGTTGTAGAGAGAGAGAGAGAGAGAGAGGGGAGGAGGGAGGGAGGGCATGTGCATGACAAATAGATTTGTTCACTAGTTCATGCAAGTGACGGGATACGGGACGGGATAGCTCAGTGGTCGGAGCACTCGCTTTCCCCCAGCCAAGTTAAGCAGCGTCGAGCGTGGTTACCAGTTGGATGGGTGACCGTTTGCGCGCCTTGGCTTCAGTACAGTTCCCCCAGCTGTAAATGGGTACCTGCCCTCTTTAGGGTCAGGGAAGGTAAAGCAGCGAGGGAGAGGAGATGGGCGCCGCCCTCAATATGCTGGCCCTAGAGAAGTGAAGTCTCTGACGCCTCGCTCCCCTACGACCTTATAGGTTATGGGACTCCTTTACCTTTTTTTTTTTTTTACATGCAAGTGAGAGGAATATTTGAAGACTGTATTATGCTACACAAATCAGATATTGTTATTCCCCCTTTCTTGTCTACAGCGCTGAAATGCTAAATGGACAATTCAGTGTCTCTCTGCTGTGTAAAATTTTTTGCAACGCATTATTTTCTTGAAATGTGAAATGTCATTTCCTTTTTCAAACTGTTATGATCATGTAATTTGTTTTGATGGTGATGGTATGGAGTAGGTTGAATTGGTTGTGGGTGTTATTTTTGTTTTTGTTTTGTTTTTATTTGATTGGTTATTTGCTTATTTTATGTGGGTTTTTAAAAGTATCATTATTTGTTTTTCTATGTGTTTGTGTTTTGGGTTTTTTCCCCCAGTTTTTGTTTGTCCGGCTGTTTTGGGGGGGATTTATGGGGGGGGGGGGGGGGGGGATGGGAGTGTTTCTTTTTGTTTAGGGATTTTTCCTTAGTGTGTGTGTGTGTTGTGGTTGTGGCTACTGTTTTTCTGTCTATTTGGTTGTTGTTGTAGTATTTAATTGTTTAGTTGTTGGGTTTCTTGGGGGGGGGGGGGGGGGGTCTGTTATTTTCATGATATATCCCTGATATGGGCGGGGACTGGATGTAAAGAAGTACATAAGTGCTTATTCATTATCCTCGAAACAAAAGAATTTGACTTGACTTGATCTGATTTGATTTGATTTGATTTGATTCTCCTCTCTCTTCTCTCTCTCTCTCTCTCTCTCTCTCTCTCTCTCTCTCTCTTGCTTGAGTGTACACACATACTTTTCCGTTCCCTTAAGAGTTTTGAACTGTACCCTCTAGCAAACCCAGCCTGATGCTTGTAAACAGCTCCCATGCTCATGCAAATGAGCCAGAACGGATCAAGGTCAATACTTCACTAGGCGCCATGATCTACGTGATGTTCAAGCCGCCATTGTAATCTTTCGGCATCATTATCAACACGACTGTCTTTTAGCCCCGTTGTTTTAAAGAGTAATAAATCCTCCCTCCCTCTCTCTCTCTCTGCTCAAGTTCTTATAAGTCTTTATCAAACAATGTTTCACAAAGGAATAAACGCTCTCTTTTCCTGTTCTTGCCAGTCTATAAACAATGTTTTATGGAGAAATAAATCGCTCTCTGTTCATTGTGCTGTTTTGTTTTACCTACTGTTTCCATTACCTCCCCTACATTCTCCACTTTACAGAACAAGTCTGATTTTGTTTTTTTAACAATCGACAACTCTTTAGTCCTCGCCCGCTGACAAAAAGAGTGCATCCGGGGTTTCATTCAGCGATTGATGCAGTCATTGTCTGCAAACTGAATGGAGATCGTTGTCCTGTCAGAAATCGGTGAATGAAGCTGCTTATGTAAAGGAGGTTCCAGGATAACACCGACGTTTTTTCATTTGCTGACAACACACATGTTATAAAATGTCGCATCAACCCATGTAAAGGAGAAAATGTCAATGATTCATGTATTGTTCACGTCAGCAACAACTTGCTACTACTTTGATCACAAGTTTTTCTTTGACATTAGTACTATAACAACAGTTTAACAACAACAACAGCAGCAACAACAAGTGAACATAAAAAGCAGGAAGATAATTATGTGCCATTGTATTATGGCTGCGCAAAATTCGCAGGAAGATCTCCCGCATTCAGTTTAGAAAGTTGTTTTACAAAAAGACACCACATATAAAGTTTACATACAATGCATTAGTATATTTTAATACAATATATTCAATAAATATTAATGGAAGGCAACACAATATATCACGATACAAGTGCACGACATTACGTTTTAATGCAACCCAATAAAACAATGACGAAACAAAGCAGACAAATATTTACGCAAAACAACGCATTGCCATTGTCAATTAATTATGTCTACCTTCAAGGCAGTTCAATTCAAAACGACAATGCTTTGGTCAGGGCAGCATAGCCTACCTGCCTGTTAAAATTTTTGTTTCCATTCAGCCCTCAGAAAGAAAAATAACCAAACAGTAAATCGATCATATCAACTACAAGTATGCAATACAGAGAAAGCAAGCAAAATTGCCACAAAATGACATGGTTATTATTCTGTCAGAGAGAGAGAGAGGAAGAAGACGGAAGTGACAGGAGAGAGAAAACAGGAGACAGGATGGGAAAGAGGCAAATACAAGAGAGAGAGAGAGAGAAAATAGTTTATTTTGGTAAGCTTTTGTACCCATTCACAAGGGGACAATGGAAAGGAGACAGGGCATAAAACACACATTTAATTAAGAATAAGAAAAAAATTACTACAGCCCAAATAATCATCATGGCATGGATTTCCTTCATGATTTAACAGCTGCAACAAACGCCGAACTTGTAAGCTATGACAACAGTTTTTCGGGTTGTTTTTTTGCAAGGGGAAAGAAGAAATTGAATAAAGAACAAAATGTGTTGCTGCTAAAGCTTCCTAGGCCAATCAGCAGCGCGTCACGCCAGTCATTAATGCATGATTTTTTAAAAAATTATTACGTCATGTACAACCCCAAATATGACGCAAAAATTGAACATGGAAACCACGTCAGTACAATTTGTATTTAACTCAGTAGGTTTTAAGCCCTTTCACATGGGGGCAGAGGGTCAGAGACGAAACAAACAATCCAGAAACATTCAAACAACACATGCAACACAATGGTCATTATGACATGGTTACCACATCATGGAATGATTTACAACAAGGCATTTATATTCAGCACAGGGATCACAACTGATTTTAACACCACCGTTTTTCTCATTGTTTACAGTCATCAACTGATCAGTCATAATATTCCAGTGTTAAAATATCCCGCATTAATAGCTGCTCTAGGTTTAGTTTTGTCTTTCATATTTTTTAAAAAAAAAAAAGTGTATTGCAAACCTTATCTGCGTTCTCGGTAAGAATGTCATTTGTAGGCATTCGTCAGTCTCGTAAGACTATGGAGTTGTGCTCTAGGTGTTTATACTCCAGAGCGCAAAGCCTGGGTAAGTATGGAGGGCAAGCTGTTACCCTTGCAGCAGACCCCCCCCCCCCCCCCCCCCCCCCCCCGCCCCGTCGCTGAAATGGTCCTTTGGAAAGGCAATTGCCGATACACATGGTTCCAGTGCCGTCGCAGGAGTTGCCAGAACGATGCTGTACACAGCTCTTAAGATCATAAGATAGACTGCCGGATGAACTTATGACATTGTTTACTTATGACAACAGAATTCAAACATATATTTTCTTTGTTTATAAAATAACAATAATTATGACTTTAAATCATGTTTGATCTTGTAATGTCACATTTCAGTATTATGTCGATTTTTACGGCAATACAAAACCAAACAACACAACAATGCCGTTATCAAGATTTTTAGAAGTCACCTAACGTTAACACTACAGGTGTGCAGCAAACCACAGGTCAGTCACAGAACCTGTTCTGCAAGAAACGTGGCGGATGTGTCCCCTGCTGTCGGCCGCCAGTCGCCACAGACAGCGCCACCTCAAACCCAGCCCAGGAAACGGTAGTGCCGGCCAATGAACCGTGACGATCGGCTGATATCACACTTGGTGTGCAGTGAAGCAGAGAGAGAGAGAGAGAGAGAGAGGGGGGGGGGGGGGGGGGGGGTAATAGTTCTGTGGTGCTCAATGAACCGTTGGTGGTTTGCTGATAACAGTCTGCAGTGTGTCGGTCTGCAAGCTGCCTGTGTCCCTCTTTTCAGAGTGGTCGATAAAGCGACGGTGATAACCGTCATTTATCTTCTGTTGGGCCCCTGCTGCCATTATTTTAAGTTGCATTTGCTGTTCAGTTCCACTACAACGATTGTTAAGGCACAAAACATCAGATGTACTTCTTGCTACACTTCCGGCTGCACACTTATGATGCATGATTATCATGAAACTTTGCCACTGGCACATTTTGTGATACTGTGACATGATACACACACGTGCGCGCGCGCGTCGCTCGCTCATACACACACACACACGCACGCACGCACGCACACGCGCGCGCACACACACACACATGACTGCACAAATCTCTAGCATTTGAAACTTGTCATTTCAAGACCCGTTATCACCTTTAAACATATTAAGATAGTGGTCATAACAAAAAATGTTGCGCTTTTCAACTGAAAGTTGGTTACTGGTTAATAATCAAATCCACATGAAGACTGTCTCCGAATATTTGATACATAACCAGCAACCAACAATTACAGTAGCAACACACAGCAGCACCAGCAACAACAACAACATCCAAAAACATACGTTTTTTAAAGATAGGAGTATAACCTTTTCCCTCATCTGGTATGACGTGGTGGATTTCTGTAGGTGAAAGTCAGCAGTGGAGACACGGTTCAAACCTCACCTGCAACAATGCAATTCATTATCAGTGGGGGCAGTTTTCATGAAAAGACTTCACCAGTGGAGACAGTTATTTCTTGTTTGTTTGGGTGTTGTTGTTTTATTGCTCTTCGACTGGAGCTCCAATGTTCACCAATGTGAGATTTTGCGAATGCGACCGTTTTTTACCTTCCAGTAAGGTAGACACATTCCGACTTCGGGGAGGAGACGGTTTACATCACACCTTGAACAATACAGGTTCGATTCTCGTTCAAGGGGGATATTTTCAGTGCAGACTCCACTCTCCCGAAAAGTCCTTTGGATGAGACTATAAACCGAGGTCCCGTGTGCGAACGCACGCAGAACACCTCGCGCACACGTTAAATCCTGTTCCGGTTTTCGTAAGAGTAGGCCATTGTGTGCCGGTGGGAACAGATGACAGAATTTACAAAACCGCATACACAACGGGACTTGATGTAAAAAAAAAAATGAATTAAAAATTTTTTTTAAAACCAAACAGTTTATTATCAGTTGGGCGTTTCCCCATCCTTTCTTTCCAGTGAGATCCAACATCGTCTTAGGTGTGCTAAGGAAGGGTTCAGTTGGAAGACTGGAGCCACGCAGTTAACTTGTTCTTTAGGCTAAGTCTGCTCTATTGAATGATATAATTTTTAAAAAATGACAGAATTTCTCTCTCTCTCTCTCTCTCTCTCTCTCTCTCTCTGTCCGTTCCCGTCCCTCCCTCCCCTTCTCTGTCTGTCTGTCTGAAGGAGCGAATGAAGGACGTATTCGTCTTTTGTATTTTCAATATTTTATTGGGTTTGTTGACTGTACTTGAGTTCTAGTGAATGTTTTATTTCAATATCTTATTTTTGCGTGTAACAACTATGTGTATCTTATTTACAACGTGTAGGTGTTCATTTTTATGACTTTATAAGCGTGGCGCTTTTTTCTTCTTTTTTTTCCATTTTTGTTTGTTTTCCTTGTTTTTTGTGTGTTTTTTTGGTTTGTTTTTTGGTGTGTGTTTTGGTTTGCTTGTTTGTTTTTAAGTTGTTTTCCTTTTTTGTCTTTACTGTGTGAGTGCATTAGTACTGGGTTTATTATCAAGATGTATCCCTACGGGCGGGGACTGCATAAAAATGCACATGAGTGCTTATTCGTTATCCTCGAAATAAAAGAATGTCAGTCATTCTCTCTCTCTCTCTCTCTCTCTCTCTCTCTCTCTCTCTCTCTCTCTCTCTCTCTCTCTCTCTCTCTCTCCCTCTCAACGTTGTTTGCGTTTGCTTGAAATTACTAGTCGTGATTATTATTAATGATAGTCCCTTCTCAGGGCAAGGTCCGGGTGAAAAAAAGTATGTCAATACTTATCTGTCACCCTTGGAAATAAAGATTATCAATCAATCAATCAATCTCTGTCTTCACACTGATGCCGATTGATCCACCGATTTCTCTCTGCACTGTTCCGATATCAGAGCATTGGGGGTGATCGGCGTAGACAGTAACTATACCTTGGGATAGGGTCTGATGAAAATAAAAGCAGATATATATATATATATATATATATATATATATATATATATATATATATATATATATATATATATATATATATATAATCCTTTCTGTTACACTTGGTTCTATCAACCGATATATGTCTGTCTGTGATTATGTCTGTGATTCTGTCTCTCTGTCTGTCTGTCTGTGTCTCTCGTTGTTTGTTTTCTTGCTTCTAAAAAAACGATGCTGCTGTTGCCGTTTTGTTCAATGGGCTTTTTAAACTCAATATTCCCCGAAGTCAGAATACGGCTATCTTTATGGCGGGCAAAAACAGTCACATACGACAAAATCTCACCAATGGTGAACCTCCGTGCTTAGCGCACGAACGAGAAAAAAACACGCACACACAAACCCCAAAATCTGCCGCTGTGCGCATCATAATTCTTTCGATGTAATAATAATAATAATAATAATAATAATAATGTATGGAATTTATATAGCGCTGAATCTTGTAAAGCAGCAAATCAAAGCGCTCAGATTTTATTTCATACCACTTTAAGTCACGGCAGATTTCTCTCCGTGAAATTCGGGCTGCTCTTCCCGGGGAGAGCGGGAGAACGCGTCGCTACTTAGCGCTGCGCCACCCTTTCACCTTTTTTTTTTTTTTTTTTTTTTTTTTTTTTGCAGCTGTATTTGTTTCCCTATCAGAGTGGCTTTTTTCTAAGAATTTTGCCAGGGACAACTCTCTAGGATGTGTTACGGTAATGTCTCTTTGTTACTCTTTATCAATAAAGATCAGTATAATCATCATCCTTTTCATAATTTTCATCATCATCATTTCATCCACCATCCCCACCACCAGTATAATCTCTCTCTCTCTCTCTCTCTCTCTCTCTCTCTCTCTCTCTCTCTCTCTCTCTCTCTCTCTCTCTCTCTCTCTCTCTCTCCTCTGAGGCACACATTAAATCCTGTTCCACTTTTTCGAAGAGAAGGCCATTGCGTGCCGGTGGGAACGGATGACAAAATTTACAAAAACTGCATGCACACGGGGACTGGATGTAAAGAAAAGCGTACGAGTGCTTATTCCATTATCCTCGAAACAAAAGAATAAAGAACGAAATATCTCTTTCCTATATGATCTACTCTATACTCTCTCATTTCCCCCTTTTTCTCCATCTCCCTCCACGGATGTGTATTCTAAAGTGGAGGAACAATGTAATCGCCTGTGAAAACCTCAGAAAACCTGCAGTATACAATGTAAAGCCTGTTTCCTATAGCAGAGCGGCCGCCAGCATCCTGCTTTGTCTGCACACCATACTTTCTGATGCTTGTCAGCAGAGTCCTGCCCGAGCAGCAGGCGGAGTGGAACCATTTCCAATCGAACACAGAAAAAAACTGATAGCTGCCAGATCGATCAGTTTGATGTAATCTAGTGGCTTTTGTTGTCCTTCAACTGTGGAGTATTTTGAAAATGTAATATGTTCAGATCCCCTCCATTTATTTCTGACCGGAGATGAAGACTGAATGGGAAAAAAAGGGATTATTTTATTCTTTTCTTCCTGTGTTGAATACGTTCAAAACACTGTAAAGCGGGTCTAAGCTTTGTTCTCAAATGAGCTCATGTGGTCACATCTGTTTTTGTCCCATTTCGTTGCTTGGGGTTGTTTGTTAACTGGTTGGTTGATTGGTTGGTTGGTTGATTGATTGGTTGCTGGTGGGTTGGGTTGGGTTGGGTTTTGTTGTTGTTTGGTGGTCACGTCTGGTTTTTCCCTTTCTTTGATTGGGCTTGTTAGTTAATTTGGTTGGTTGATTGGCTGGTTGATTGGCTGGTTGATTGGCTGGTGGGTGGGTTGGGTTTTGTCGTTTGTTGTAGTGTTTTTGTTTTGCTTTGGTTTATTTTTGGCTTTGCTCTGTTGTGGGCTGATGTTGCTTAAAATAACATTTGTTAAAGCATTCTGACAACAATCTCGGATACATTTCTAAAACTGTTACGATAGCATGGTAGAGTGCACAAAAGATGTTGTTCCTGAACAAAGAATTGTATCTTACCGGACATGTTTTCTCTTGGTTTAAACTCTTCAGTCCTTTGGATGAGACTATAAACCGAGGTCCCCTGTGCGAACGCACGCAGATTCTTACGCACACGTTAAAACCCGTTCCGCTTTTCGGAACAGTAGGCCATAGTGTGCCGGTGGGAATGGATGACACAAATTTACAAAACTGCATACACACGGGGAATGGATGTCAAAAAGCACATGAGCGCTTATTCCATTATCCTCGAAATATAAGATTTTTTTTAAATGCGGAAGTGGTAACAATTATTGCCCATTCACGGTATTTTACAAACAGGCACCTCATACTCTCTTCTCTGCTTTTCTTCATGGGGTGGGGTCCATACCACATACGAAATGAACTTACTATAAGGAAAAGTGGAACGACGTTGAAATGAGATTGTTAAACAATAATATAAGTCGTTTGCTTTTTGGTTCTGCCACTAATCTTATTCAGAGAAGAATCAGGACAAAATGAGTGGGCCTCACCTTCATCTTCACCTATCCTGTAGTCCCTTGGACCGTGGGGCAACCACTGAAGATTTTGCAACCAGTTTCCTCCACTATCCACGGTCTTCTGCTTTCTGTAGCAATTCGTTCCACTCAAGGCCTACTAGTTGCAAAAAACAAGTAGGTTCTTGCTGTTCTGTTACTAATTAGCTCGTGGTGAGCACCATCATAAAGCCAGATTGTTTATCAGAGTCATTCACAAAGTTTATCAGAAAAGCCTACAACAAACATTATCCTATTCAAGATATTTGATTTGGTTTCACTGGTTGACAGTAGAGCTGCCTTCATTAAGGATCTCACAGTTGAAGCGAATGACAAGACAAACATTTTGGGAAAAGTATTTTACTTAGCATAACGTCATTCAGTTAGGATCTTTCAAATCAATGCGTGCTGTTTATTTTTCTATCACAGGTCGTGTTTTCTACATAGCCAAAAAAAGCAGAGCTGTAATTCATTCATAAGATGATTTTTAAAGAGAACAACAGGTTTTTTTAACAACAAGCTGTAATCTCTGTTCTCTCTCTCTCTCTCTCTCTCTCTCTCTCTCTCTCTTCTCTCTATCTTCTTATATTATATATATATATATATATATATATATATATATAGAGAGAGAGAGAGAGAGAGAGAGAGAGAGATATTGAGATATATAGAGATATATATTGAGATATATATATATGTATATGATATATAGAGATATATATATTGAGATATATTGATATATATATATATATATATATGTATATATATATACGTGCGTGTGTGTGTGTGTGTGTGTGTGTGTGTGTGTGGGGTGTGTGTGTGTGTGTGTGTGTGTGTACATAAACCACAACTCACTCTATGCACGTTGGATTTTATCTATAGAAAAAAAAGGGAAAGGAGCTTGCAGGAGACACACCTATCAAATGCCAATGGATGACTTTTACTAAGCTCAGAAAAATGCAACCCGAGTAAATACAGCAATAAATGAATACACAATTAATGAGACCCTCCACGGCAGGATAAGTCGCTCTGCACAGGAGGTCAATTCTGAACTATAAGCATGGCATAAACATGCAGTAAAAAGCTATTTAAAGAAAAAAAAAGTCGGATAATTATGTAAAAAGTTATTACAAACTGACGTGTTAGGCACTAGGAAGTTGACAAAACAAGAAACTGAAGAATTCTGCATTGTAGTTGATTGCCAGGATGAAGAGTGGGGGTGTTTTATACGCACTTTTACAGCAAAATGAAACACAATTGTGCCCTAATTCTTCGCTAACAGGCAGAAGGGAGCTTATAGTTTTATAATCTATAGCCTGGTAGTTTGAGTGATGTATTCGTGATCTGCTGACCCGCGTTAGATTCTCGTTCAAGAGGATTTTTCCTCTGGAGTAACATTAGTGCTGACTCCACTCTCCCCAAAAGTCCTTCAGATGAGACTATATAAACCGAGGTCCCCCGTGCAAACGCACGCAGAACATCTTGCGCACATGTTAAAAACCGTTCCGCTTTTCGAAGAGTAGGCCACTGTGTGCCGGTGGGATCGGATGACAAAATTGACAAAACTGCATACACGCGGGGACTATATGAAAACAGCACATGAGTGCTTATTCCATTATCCTCGAAATAAAGGAATATTTAAAAAAATTAATCAAAATCTTAAAACTGGCTTTGTGCGATAAAATGGGTCAAGGGCATCGTGACTCATTTCGTGATGAAGTGTCACAAATAAATGAATAGATCTACACAAACAGATAGGCCTACTAAATAAGTAGGTAGCTTTAGTAATGACAACAACAACACAGGCAGAAGCACACACACACATCTCTGCCATACAATGTTTAGTGCTTGAGCATCAAAGTGCAGAAAGTATAGTATCAAATCAGCCTCTCAACCTGGATTTAGTTGGGGGGGGGGGGGGGGGGGGGGGGTGGAGTTAAAAATACAATGCAACACTTCACATATACAGGGGGAAAAAACAAGGGATGAAGGTGGTGACGCCACCTCACAAATAAATAAGCCAGCAAAAATTGGGAGAGAACATGACCAAAGAGCCCAGAAAAAAAATGTACGAGACTGAAAATAAAAGTATACAGCCTGAGTAAAGAGCACCCCCACCCCCCGACAACACACACACACACACACACACACACACACACACCAGCCAAAACAAAACAAAAAACGAACAAACAAAACAACAACAAAACCCGAACAAACAAAAACAAACCTAACAATAACAACAAGAAGACTACATATGCAAGAGGTAACTTATAAAAAAAAAATCATACAGCCTGCAGAGCTAAAAAAACAAAACAAACAAAAAAAACCCCACAAAACAACCAAAAAACAAACACTACAAAAAACAAAACAACTAACAATAAACAGCTTTATTCGACAGAACTAAGTACAGTGACAGAAACAAACTAAACCAAGCAACTGACTATTATCTCTAAAATACTTACTGCAGCCAATTTCTTCAACCAGTTCCTTTACCAAAGCTTTGCCGTTTTCCTCAATCTCATTATGTGTCCCACCACGATGTCATGATGCAAATGTCGTCTACTTAGCAAATGCAGACTGACCAAAGTTAACGTTGGGATTTACACAGAAAATGAAGGAAGGTAATGACTGAGAGAGGATGGAAGGATCAAAGTCACTTTTCTGCTGATGTTTTCTGCTGATAACCAACTGTCCGGAACTTTGCGGCACCGCCAAACGGTCTGGGCATCACAAGATCGCAGCCAACATTGTTCCATGAGGCATGATTATCATCTTGGCGCGCATGCGCAAAAACTTTCACCGGCAGACGTAAATGGCACGTGTTCTAAGCCTCAGTCCGTATGGTAGTTATTATGTGTGAAGATTCGCGTTCGCTCGCTTGCGCGGGCGCGCGCGCGCACACACACACACGCACACACTTCCTTTATATCTCTTTGACCTTATATCTATCGTTTTTCATCATTGCTCACCCCTTCCGTTTTTTATCTCTTGTCTTTTTCTATGAATTTTTTTTTTAGTGTGTGTGTGTGCATGCGTGCGTGCCTGTGTGTGCATGCGCGCGCGCGCGCGTGTGTGTGTGTGTGTGCGCGCGCGTACGTGCGTGTGTGTGTGCGTGTGTGTGTGTGAGAATGTATACGCACGCACGCGCGCGCGCGGGGATTTATCATTGATTAGGTTTTTTATTCTATGTCTGCACATACATTATCTTTTTCTCTCTCTTTTTTTTGTTTAGATAGATGGCTTGATGAGAAAAAGCAAATGCACTGCTTATTCAATGTACCATCTGAAAATAAAAGTTCGACTTTGACTTAGACACACAGATGACACATGCGCGAAAACACACACACACACACAAAACACACACACACACACACAACACACACACATTGCTTGATACACATTTTAGTGGGCTTGGGATAAGTTTTGGGGGGCTTTGTTTTGTTTTTGTTGGTTACTTATTGTTAGCAATATGATTGTTTTACTTAGCACATTTTTTCTATAGTTCATTGTTCAAAAAGTTTTCTTAAATGTACTTTCCATAATATGCATTGTAGTCTTGTGATGCAAATTTCCATGTAAGTTTTCACCAATAAGGGTCTCCAACCCCCACCTTCTTTGACCACTTAACCTCCCCACATTTTCCCCTCTAATGTCAGATTGTGAAGAAACGTTATATGAAATTGAACACACACACACACACACACACAGCGCGCGCGCGCGTGTGCGGGAGAGAGGAACATTCAGGAGAGGGGAGGAGACAAGAGAGGAAAGAAGGAAACTATGGGGAGAGTAGAGGGGAGATCTATAGGCACAGTAGAGGGAGACTATGGGGAGAGTAGAAGGAGATCTATAGGCACAGTAGAGGGAGACTATGGGGAGAGTAGAAGGAGATCTATAGGCACAGTAGAGGGAGACTATGGGGAGAGTAGAGGGAGATCTATAGGCACAGTAGAGGGAGACTATGGGGAGAGTAGAGGGAGATCTATGGGCACAGTAGAGGGAGACTATGCGGAGAGTAGTGGAACGTTATGGGGAGACCAGTGGAACATTATGGGGAGAGTAGAGGGAAAACTATGGGGAGAGTACAGGGAGATACGGAGAGTGGAGAAGAAACTTTTTCAGGTCGTAATAGAGATCATCTCATATGCCACCCAAGCAAGGTCATGCTGCAGATAATATTGAATAGACTGAAGCCACAAGCAGAGACCATCATTGCTGAGGAACAAGCAGGTTTCAGAGCAGGGCGCAGCACAACAGAACAGATATTCAACCTCAGAATACTATGTGAGCGGTACCTTCAACATCAACAAGACCTTTACCACGTATTTATCGATTTTAAGAAGGCATTTGACAGGGTGTGGCATGCAGCTTTGTGGGCAACCATGAATTTGTACAGCATCAATGCAAACCTGATCAGTCATCAAACAGCTGTACAGCGAGGCCACCAGTGCAGTGTACTACAACAACAACATTGGAGAATGGTTTCGAACAACAGTTGGAGTAAGGTTTCAAACAACAGTTGGAGTAAGGCAGGGCTGTCTACTCTCACCCACTCTTTTCAACATCTTCCTTGAGAGAATCATGGCTGATGCACTGGAACATCATGAAGGATGTCAGCATTGGTGGCAGAACGATCACAAACCTCCGCTTCGCAGATGACATTGATGGAATAGCAGGATCAGAAAAAGAGCTTGCTAGCCTAACAGAACACTTGAATAAGGCCTCCAAAACATACGGCATGGAAATCAGTGCAGAGAAGACCAAACTGATGACTAATAACACCAACGGCATTAGCACTGATATCAGGGTTAATGACCAGAAGCTGGAAACAGTTCAAAGCTTCAAGTACCTGGGAGTCATTGTATCAGACCAGGGATCCAAGCCAGAAGTAGTATGCAGGACTGCACAGACAATGACAGCTTTGTCAAAACTAAACACCATCTGGAGAGATAAAAATATCTCACTTATCTCCAAGATCAGACTAATGCGCTCTCTTGTCATATCCATATTTCTGTATGCCTGTGAATCATGGACCCTGACTGCAGATTTGGAGAGAAGAGTACAGGCGGTGGAGATGAGATGCTTTCGGAGACTCCTTGGCATCTCCTACAAAGACCACATAGGCAACGAAAGCGTGCATAACAGAATGCAGCAAACCATTGGACCCTATGAGAACCTTCTAACGATCGTGAAAAAGCGTAAACTTAAATGGTATGGGCATGTCACAAGATCCAAAGGACTTGCAAAGACAGTTTTACAAGGCACTGTCCAAGGAGGAAGAAGAAGAGGCAGACCAAGGAAGAGCTGGGAGGATAACATCAGCGAATGGACAGGCCTAGAACTCAACAAAACCCTGAGAAAGGCAGAATAGAGAGAGGAATGGAGGGAACTGGTTGTTGAGTCTTTGAGGGTGCCCCCACGGTCGCAGGACTACGGGACAGATAGATAGATAGAATAGAGATCATGGCTCGAAAATCACGATTTTCAAGCTCCATGGTTTTGATGTCAGAAACAGCCTGCAGTTAACCTTTTCTTGGTCTTCATTTTTGGTGTCATAGCTTAAATGACATAATACTCTTATAACGTTCTTAAAATGTTTACCTAGCACTTGCACAAGCAGCTTGGCTAAGAACTT